>JAVJAQ010001495.1:0-47737 GCA_032362365.1 Zygogramma bicolorata | reverse complement strand
TAAATTTGTATTGAATTAGATCATGCCGTTTTTCTCCATACCTTACCTAAACCAGGTGTTAATAGTCAATAACAATTTTTTGTTCGCAGCTACAGCAATGGAAACGAAAACTATTATAGGACCGAAAAAAAAAAATTGGACCATAATTCCGTCCGGAAACCTCCACAATATCATTAATTAAGTCTTTCTTAACTCAAATCATCAATCAGAATGAGGTCATCGGTTTTTTCAAACGGAATGTTTCGCAGCGCTTGCACTATATGCCACAGAATAAATTAACTACTAAGATGCCCCAAAACCCTGGTGTGTTTACTTATACCTGTAAAAGTTTGGGATGAAAGTGGCGAAATCTGGATTACTTGATTTCTGATGGATAATTGAGCTTTTGGAGGTTTCCGTACAATATGTACAGATGTCGCCAACACGCTCTTGTCAGTCTTGTCTGAAGCTAAATTTGCACTAAGTGAAAATAATGTGCAGTCGGGTTTTCCACTTTTTTTTGATTGACTAGTGAGAAGAGATCGCAACCTAAAGGATAATGGGTGGACATTGAGATACAAGTAACAACGTTTCGATATTCAAAAGCAATGAAATCAACGAATAAACACGATAAAAACATCGTACACATCAAAATTACAAACTGACATGGCAATATGACAATAATTAACTTGACACTTGTAATCAAATTTGAAAAATGGAAACATAACGCCATCTACCGAAAAACTAGGTGAAACCTTCAAAAGCGTCGATTGTTTTTTTCGCCACAAAAATCTAAACAAAATCTAATCAGTTGAATCACCAGGATTTCTAGGCATCTTATGAACTACTATACAAAAGCGAATACAATGACATTTTCGGTAAAATTAACGCCTTCCCAAAGTGCACCTATAAGAGAGTACTAAAATATTCTAATGCTCTTGCTCCAGTAAGTCAGATGAAGACAGCTAAGTGATTCAACGCATGTCACTTGAAATTTCTCTGTGTATTTTCCCATTGTTGGTATATATTTTCAGATTTCTCAGTGTCGATGAAGGTGCCAAAGTTCAACCAAGTTCAAATATTTTTCGGACAATTGTGGTTAGTTACTGTTTTGCTTCTGTATTTGATAACTGAGTATTCGGTGGCCTGAAGCGTTGCCGTAAATGGCAGCCTCTAAAAGTTAGCTAAGATGCCTAGAAGACCTGGTGATTCAACTGATTAGATTTTACTGATATCTCAATGTCCACCCATTATCCTTTAACTTGCGATCTCTTCTCACTAGCCAATCAAAAAAAAGTGGAAAAACCCGACTGCACATTTTCACTTAGTGCAAATTTAGCTTCAGACAAGACTGACAAGAGCGTGTTGGCGACATCTGTACATATTGTACGGAAACCTCCAAAAGATCAATTATCCACCAAAAATCAAGCAATCCAGATTTCGCCACTTTCTACAGGTATAAGTAAACACACCAGGGTTTCCAGGCATGTTAAAGTTAGCTAACATTCTTTGATAACATATCTCAAGTATTTTTCTAGTTTTCAGTACGTTGGAATATACAGGAGCATGTATGAAAATATCCTGTATTGTTAAGGTTATTCGTGATAACTTATTATTCCATTCTGATTTGCAACCCGATATACATACATGCTGTCGACTTTTTCATTCAATTTTACTCTTCGAATCAGAATATAATTCCAGCAATAGCTAAAACTCACTGACCTCAAATTATTCAACACCAGAATCAACCGAACACGAATTCAAATGTGTTGCTGATTGAAATCATGATTCCTATAGACTCGCCCCTAATCTTCGTAATCCAAGACGAATTGAAATTTCCCTTCGACATATTATGTATAAAATATGGAAATGAAGGTGGAAATTCCTCTCCACGGAATGCCCGAAATCGCCGAAAAACCGCATAGACGGAATCCGGAATGAATTAAAGCGCCATTTGCATATCGCAGGCCAAATTTCATATTATATGGCGGAGTGAAATAGGAAATGAATGTGGAGCACAGCTGACTTGTCATTGCAATTTACTGAAAAAAATTTGTATTCATGCGCTGTGTTCAACTATATATTCGGAATCGAAAAAATATTCGGAATTATTGAAATATGAGTTCAGTTGACCGGCGTTTGAAAATATATTGAAAATATCGACCATTTGTTTTGTTATATAATTGAAATACTCACCTGCTGTTTTCCATTCGGAAAAACAATAATTTCGGGAACGATGGCAGAAATAAATGATTCTGTTGGGTGAACGCTACAATTCATCTGAATTATTATCACAGTTTCCAATATTTCAATATTTATATTATGCCTTCAACATGAGTTATGGTATAAACCATCTTGATTGAATGAACAAAACATTTCCAACAAAAGACAATCCCTAATTTCCTGAAAGCCAAGTTTGTTTATGTATTATGCATTCTTTCATAACTTGAAGATGATTGCTGGTACCAGTAATCGAAACGTCGCGAGTGCACTCGATTTGAAACATAGTTCTAACACTTTTCCATTCCATACTATTTTTCTATTCTTTTCTCCATCAGTTCGCCATTTACAGTTCCTTAAAATTTTGAATTACTGTTCATTTCAGTTTAGATTTTTGACACAGTAATCAATACTCTTGAATGTTTTTGAAGTTGATTGTGTCTTTGTTGTTACAAAAAATGACACAAGAAACCTAAGAAAGAACCAGAAGTCAAGACTTTTCTAGAGATCAGTAGTTATCCTTACATCTCTGGTCTCCTCCACTGGCCTTGAGTCTTTTTTGGGTTTCAACGAAATGTCTGGAATTCTTCAGGAAGGTCGAGGAGTTTCCTTGTAGTGGCTGGAGGAGGAGTAGTTGGGTTAGGTTCATTGTGAGTGGGTCTACACGACTCCTCAACTGCAACCCTACAGGGTTTTTGTGACTTACAAAATATTGATTCAGTTCATTCGATGGATGATCTTTCAGGTCTGATGGTGGAAGTGGAACTCTGCCAAATATCGAAAACATGATTCGATCTGCGGTGGAGCATCTGGAAAAGAAATTGCTTCAATTTCTTTTAATATATGTAACACTACTTTTGTTCAGGTTTGAAGGCAGCCTTTTTTGAAATTCAATCCTGACGTTTCGCTGGCGCGAATGGCTAGCTTCTTTAGAGGCTCATACATCTTGAGTTTGACTCCGATGACTGGGCATCACGACTTCGTAAAGCGTATTCATATGAATTCAGATAGTTTGGAGTGCTAATAATTTTATCTGAATTCGGATAATTTTCATTAATATTAATTGTCGTAATTACTTGTATTCGGAGATTTACCATTGGTATAAATTGCCGGACTCCCTGCCGTGATGACAAATCAACACAGTATCAAGTTGTCTGGAACTGACGTCATGAAAAAAAAGGAGCATTGGTTCAGAATGAAATTCAAGGGAGCTGCCTACATTCTCATGAGCGATGGAATTAGTCATCTCGGAGTAGAAGTCAGGATTGTGTGGAAACCACTCATCCAAAAGATGAAACATCTTTGGCTTGAGGAGCGAGAACCTGGTGCCAACACATTAGTAGCACCCCTATTACTACCATGAGAAATCATTGATAAATTCCCCCTCCTCAACCATTTGAATACTTTAGAAATCGTTTTTTTCCTCACCATGGGCAATATGGGACTTTATAACCGACCACACCTCATTTAATTATCAGTCATCACCCAAAGACGATCGCGAATAGCAATACCGATACCGATTCATTTTTCATTATTTGAATTTTTTTAATTTCGAACTCAACGTTTATTCGTAATTTATTTGTTCAATGAGCAATCATTTCCATTTGATAAGTGTCTGACATATTTCGATACAATTATAGGCAATGGAAGTCCAAACCCATTCAACTCAATAATTGTACAATCACCGAATTGCAGTCTTTTGTTGAAGTCTCGGTGAGAATTCAGGATCTTAAAGCCTACTTAGACGGGCAAAAACCACCAACTTTCAATTTCTGTCAATTTCCATTGAAATTTTGAGCCGGTCAGTGTGGTCAATACTATTATCAAATTGTCTTTAACCATGTTGTTCAGAAGTGTTATTATCATATGTCAGAAAACAAAAACTCCCTGGCAAATAATATAAGGGTGATGAGTTATAATCAACAGGTAACAGTGCTGAGAGTATGAATTTTTTTTTCAAATTTGGTCTTCCGAAGTGGTTTGGATTCCATTTCATGAACTGTAGATCCCTGGTATTTCTTGCTCGCACAAGTTCTCAAAAAAAATTGAGAAAATTTTCCAGACAATGATCATATCATTGGAACGAACAAACTTAGAAGTCCATTATGTCTCGAAGTGGAGTGTAGCAGATTAACGATGAAGAAAAGCTCGAATTCATCTTCACAATTACATCTCCATTCCATAATATGGTATATTAAATTGTGGAGACGACTTTGAGCTTTTCTTCATCGTAAATCTTGACAGTGTGCAATATATCCCACCAACAACTCAAAAGTCATCATCAGATTCCCACTTATAGAAATTTATTTACACGAGAGAAAGCTGATGCTGAAAACATGTAAATAGCCGTCTTTGCATCATCTACCTATAGAAGCGCACCTAGTAACGTTCCTTCACGAAGACTTTGAGCTTATTTGAAGAGTGGCGATGATGATATTGTCCTGATGATAGGAAACCTATGACTCTGAATCATATTGTTCTGTCGAGATGTCAATGAACCCGAAATAACTCCGCACATGTGTCCTTCCCAATAATTGAGAATTGAATCCGTCACTTGTATCATCAAAATCAACGCAGAAATATCTTCTGTGAAGAATCTGGCACTCTTACCTCAACTCACTCAAGACGTAGATCAGTTCTATGACACTTTATATGGAATTTTAGATCAGTGTATTCCTCCTAAAACTAAACACAAAAACAAATATCCAATTTGGTACACAAAAGAGTTGATCGAAAAAATTAAATTAAAACAGAAGTATCTGAAAAAATCAAAAAGAAATGTTGCTTACGTGCAGAGTTATAAAGAAGCAAGAAAAGAAGTCAAAGTAGCTATTGAAATATGTTATTCTTATCATCTGGCAAATATTGAAAATGATATTACCGAAAATCCAAAACAGTATTGGGACTATATAAAACAAAAAAGACGTAACTCCGGAGTGGCCTATAGATTTTCACATGAAGGCCAGTGCTAGATATTTCAAGTCTGTTTACACAGAAAGTGTTTTAAGAACAGGTAAAATACAATATAAGAACTACGATCTAGACTGTTTCAACATCTACAACATCACGCAGGATGAAATACGTGAAGCCATTCACACATTAAAACCGAAATCAGCCGTCGGGATCGATGGTATTCCAACCTACTTTTTTAAAGCATACGCGGATATTTTACTGGCTCCATTACAATTCGTATTCAATAAATCCCTAGAGAATGGGATCTTTCCCACCAAATTCAAAGTCGATCGAGTAACACCAATATATAAAAAAAAACTTTTCCCAGAGATCAATTACCCTAACACCAAACTGATATTTTTGCACTCGACGCGCGTTTCGCTAACAAGGTTAGCATCTTCAGGAGAAGAAAATTGATACTTCTTCTGAAGATGCTAACCTTGTTAGCGAAACGCGCGTCGTGTGCAAAAATATCAGTTTGGTGTTAGGGTAATTGATCTCTAGGAAAAGTTTTCAACTTTTACACCAAAGGTTCCAAAACTCATCATTTATTTAACCAATATATAAGTCGGATAATACCAGCCTCACTGAAAACTACAGACCTATTACAGTACTTCCATGACCTTCGAAAATATTTGAGAGAGTATTGTATAACAGAATTTATCATCATGTTGCTCCAATTCTTATTAATGAACAACATGGCTTCATCACTAAGAAATCCACTGTAACAAACCTTTGCATATTTAGTAACTACATTGCCAATGAAATTGAAGAGTCACAAGTTGATACAATCTACACTGATCTAGCCAAGGCGTTCGACAGAGTCAGTCACAATGTCTTGATCAAAAAGTTATTATCGTATTCTTTTACTGCAAATACCTCATCTTTTCTTCAGTATTATCTTTCCAACAGAGAACAGTTTGTTAAATTCAATGAAAGTGAATCAAATACCTTCATACCCATATCAGGAGTTCAGCAGGGCTCAATACTTGGACCTCTGCTTTTTGTCATGTTTATCAATGACATATCTGACTACATACAAAATTCAAAATTTGTTTTATACGCTGACGACTTGAAAGTATATCGATCTGTCAAGTCGCTTGAAGACACTGAACTTTTACAACGTGACATCTGCTCTATCTCCGTTTTCTGCAAGAACAACGAGTTGAGTATGAATATATCGAAATGCAGAGTGATATCGTTTTCTAGGAGGAAAAAAATCATATTCAGAGAATACTGTATCAACAATACCCCGACAGAACGAAGCAATGAAATTAAGGATATGGGTGTTTTTTTTTACATCGAATTTTAGATTTAACATTCATATCGAAAAGTTACAGGCGGAATGCTTTCGGAGACTTGGTTTTATACTCAGAGCTTGCCATGAATTCACTCACAATACATGTAGGATACTGTTCAACTCTTATATTCGTTCAAAACTTGAATACGCATGCGTAATATAGTCGCCTCGAGCGCTATCTCTCATTGACATGTTGGAAAAAGTACAAAAACGCTTTGATAGATCACAACATTTGAAAAAATATAAAACATACCCGTTTCTACTATCTTATAAGAAACAACTAAAATACTTTAATATAATATCCCTAAAACACCGCCGTGAAAAATGCCAGAACACTTTCATTTCTAAAATCCTCAAGAATAACATTTTCCCTCCGGAAGTGCTGGCATCCATCGATTTCAGTGTGCCCGATATCCGTTTGAGACGCAGAGATCGTGTGTTCCATGACTCCAATCCAAACTCTCCAATTAACCATTGCTTGTCAGTAACAGATGATTTTATTAAAAACAATGATTTCGATATTTTTAACAGTACACTATCAAAACTCAAATCTCATTTGAATCTATATCGGAATCATTAATACACTCACTTTTTATTTCATGCTATTGCATCATTTTACCGATTTTTGTCTCGTAATATTTAGTTCTTTTAATTTTTTGTGTTAGGTTAGGTCTATGATAGCTGATAAGTTTAGATAGGACTGTGTATATGTAATTGGACTAAGTCTGTATATATGCAGGATAAATAAATAAATAAATAAATAAATAAAATTTTATCGGTTATAGTAACAAATTAATAGTCAAAACCTCAGGTCCAGAATAGTGACATAGTGACAATTCTAGAACTGTAACATAACTCTTTCTCGGAATCATATATGAGGTCAAACTCCATAATCACTATTGAAATCATGTTGAGCGTCATTACTGCTAGCACCAAACTACGTATTTCAAAGATATTCGTTTTAATGTATTAATCAACGCTACTTAATTTTTGTGTCCAGTTATTGAAACAAACAATGAAACGTTTGCTTGTGGTTGATAATGTTCCTTGATGAATAGTGAAGGTTCGGACTCCCATTGTCTATACAGGGTGTTGATTAAGTGTGTACCATAAATCTAACAGACGATTCCTCAGGTAATTTCAAGACGAAATGTTCATATAAACATGGGCCCGCAAATCCTTCGTTCTCAAGATACAGGGTGTTAAAATAAAAATAAAAAAAAGTTATTCGTAAATATCTTGAATATCCTTCACCTAATTTCGTTGTTATTCGACAATGGTATTTATAACATTAAGGAGCTATTTTAGCCCTAACGTGATTCAATTTATTAAGTCCAGTGGCGTCTCGAGCGGGATTTGAACGAATATTTTTGACTTTGAAATGTACGCCACTGACTTTTGTGCAATTTTGATTGTTTCTTTGGATTGATCAATTAGAAATACAACTTTTTTGTCTCCTGATTTTTTTTGTATCTTGCTTATTTTTTAAGAAAAAAAAGTCCACCTAATTGCATATCCCTGGAAAAATATGGGGAATTGAATGTTTCTTTTGGAAATTCCTATTTTTACAATTTTTCGTTGCTAATTATGTAACAATAACAACAAATATCAAATAACATTAACATCTAGACTAACGAATTGCACCAAATTAAGTGTTGGAATTGGCCTCCTTCGGCTTCAACACAACCGTCTAGCCGCCGCATCATTGAATTTCGTCTTAAAATTACCTAAAGAATCGTCTGTTGAATCTATGGTACATACTTAATCAACACCCTGTTTTATAAAATCTATTGAAATATGTCCAAAAAGGATAGGATAAAAATACAAATCAAATAAGGTAATCAAATTCGAACAAGAGGTTGAAATGGATTTTTTGGCCAAAAATCAAAGGTTTGATTGAATTTTGTGACAGAAAAATTGAGTAATCGAATGAAAAATTCAAATCAAAAAATTTTGATGAAGAAATAAATAATATAGACAATGGAAGTCCGAACCATTACCACTAAACAGTGAAACAATCTTCAATCCGGTACGAATTGTATTTTTTTAGGTATTTGCCCTTCACAAACCCACTTAGACGTCCCTTGTCACCACCGGTACAAATCCCCAACTTTCAATTCCCCAACGAAAACCTTCACGTCTCATCATGGCAAAACCGGAACCCTCTTCATCGGATTTGGGGTTGATTAGGCCGGCCACTGTGGTGGTTTTTGTTGTATGAATAGATCAGGGATAAGGACGTCATTGTTAGGATTACCGAGATATATGATACGCCACAATATAAAAATCTTTTCGGCGGCCATTAGAAACATTTTTTGTGATTGAGTCTGGCGTTTCGTAATAAATCACGCAGGATATCCGTATTGGACCTGACAAGCGATGTTTGTTCGCTGCTTGGGAGATAAAAGTACGTGAGTTCTGCACAATCAATCTTTTCATAGAGATAACAGATATTTTATAGCGTTAAGGAATGAAAACCACTGAACGATTATTGTTCAAAATCTGTGGTCTTGAAATATGTGGCATTACTTAGATTATTCCAATAATTCCCATTACTTTTCAGAGAGAAGATATGTGACAAAAGAAAAAAATCTGTATTTCGCTCCCGTGTAGCCAACTGCTGTAGTAGCTGCAAGCGTTTCTTGAAGTTGTGCACATGAATTGTATATTTACCTAGGACAATCGTTTATTTTTAAATCAACAACATGGTAATGTTGAGGAAACATCAACTCTGATCATGAGCGTGCTTTCAACAAAGTGTTCTTTATCGAAGGCATTGGACCGAGTCAACTACGAACTGATTTTTCCAAAGATACCCTAATATATCATTGATGGTACTTTTCCCAGATAGATCCAGAGGATTTCAACTGGCAGACACCAGTGAGTTAAGATTGGAAATTACATTTCAGATATAATTGCGGTTGAAATCGAATACTCTGTTCTTTTTGACAACAAACTCACTTTTTCCAAACGTATAATTCATATTTATCTCTGAGTACGTACACTCCTAGGTTATATCGAAAAGATCTCCAAGAATATTCCCTAGCAGTCCCCAAATATTATGTTGGAGTTTGCATTTCTTATTTGGATCTATCAGGTCTGAATTGGCATACACGAAACAATCCAGAACAAACTTCTGCGATGCTTTGCTCACAATATAAACATAGATAAAGGGACAACTGCACAGCTAGCTCATACTCAAAGATGAATTAACTAAGCTAGATTTTGTTGCCATAGATTTGCCAATCAGATTCTTGTACTTTGGCGATTGAGTCAAGCTTAATTGAACCTCCATTATGTAGGCATTTGGCACTAATAGAACTAAAAGTATAAATACTGAGATTAATGCTCCAGACTGAGAATACCATCACTAACTGATAGAAGTACACAACTGAACCTGTCTTTATTAGTTAGTGGGGTCAATCAATTTCCTATCGCAACTACATTTAGGAATCATTTCCATTTGATATATAATAATCGTAATTATGGACTCCAGAGCCTCCTCACCAAAAGTGTACTTCGAGCGAATAATCTTGATCATTCCGATATTGATTATCCCCTTTAAGAGACAGGTGTCAATACTAATTCACATTAATGTTCCATAGCGTCCACTCTGAGAAACCAGTTTTGTATTTTGTTTTACTCATTATAGGCTTAAGGCATTCTTTTTCTTTCATTTTCAATTTGGATTGTTCTGTAAGTAATTGCAAAATAGCATAGCCGTAAATGAATAAATAAACAAGAGTCTCACAAACTATAGGGATAGAAAAAGTATATTATGGGTATATAGTAAAGTAATTTATGTAAAACTGGTGTGAAAAAATTGTTTTTTGACGTTTTATTTTTACTTTCAGATGCCCGAAAAGAGAAGAAACTGAACTTTGCTGTCATTGGGAAAAGGTAATACTCACGCCTATAATATCCGAAAAAAGAGAATTTTTCATCACTTTCCGTATGAGCTTTCAAATAAATATTTGTCGATAGAGAAAAAACTTATATGGACAATTCGAAGATTTCAATAACAATTATTGGTATCTCATTGACAATGATTTTTATTGAATGGTGATCGAACATACCACGAATTACAGAAACAAGTTTAGATAAGCAACAGATAACAGGCACAGAAGTGTTTTTGAATGAACTTCCAGCAAAATATCAAAGCCACCTACAAGTAGATACAAAGAACATAATTTTGCATCAAAGGTAAAAATGTTATTATGCACGAATTCCAAATAGCATATAATATTCGCTGAATCACCAATTCACATTGGTCCAATATAAGTGTAAAATTGATGTTGAACTGATATGAATCAATATCGAAAAACGATATTTCAATATGAATAGTGTAAGGTGCAATATTGGTAATATCTTTTTTATCATATCAGGTGAAAATGAATAAAATCAGTTCAACAACATATAGATTTCAAAATTGTCTGCATATTTTTTATATATTCAATTTTCAGCATCGGAATTCCAATATATGTTCGATATTGTTTGGGGGCGTAGATTATAATATGAATCATCAAATTAGGAGGCATATTGACATAATACTGCAATATAGATATGCGAATTCCGATATTGCTCGAATATTGTTCTGACAGTGAAATGGAAATACTCAAATAATCATTTTTGAAATACAACCGGAGGGAAGTATTGGGATTTTGGGACTGATCACTCAGTGTATTCAAACAGATATTTATAATGGATTATTCATGAAACGATGTGGAAAAATTAAAATATTGAACCAAACTTTGTAACATTTTGATGTTGTCGTGAACATCTTTCGAAGTCACCACATCTATACCACCTAACTCCTTCCTTATACTATATGGAATTTGAAAGGATTGGATTATGTTAGCCCCCTTCTGTACTGGGCAGCGTAAATTCCTATGGAAAATGCATTTCGCAAATAAAATGTGATATTGAAAATTTTGATCCGAGAAAGATATTCATAGTTTGGTGAATGGATTTACCCGATTCAAGAGAGGAAAATCATTGGGTTATTTTCGGAGAGGAAAGCGATGACGTTTCCGAGGTTTCTTTGGAAAACGTAGAGCCTTCATCTATAATTCCGCTCATAACTAACAGGAAATTATGTTTGTCAAAATACATCCTAAACTTATTCCTCGCAGTATCCTAGATTTCCAAACTGCATTGCGTCTCAGATCGTCGACAATGTCAGTCGACACCATCATATAAGTCTGCGTTTTAAAGGCCCCACTCTCAGTTGGAATAAAATTACCGTCTTCTGAATTTTGCTTTGAAATAAGGCAGCTCCCTCACTTTTATACTTTTTTCTGTATTCTGTGGTCAAAGTTAGGTAGTCGGAATTTATTGACGAAGAGTGGATATTACAACTAAAATAACAGAAGTTATCGAAGCTGTTATGAAGTTGATTCAAAATTTGAAATGAAATAATTTCATCTATTATTCCGATTCCCGTCTATACTTGTAACTTCTTGAAAAAATCATATCACAACATAATCAGATAAGGTAGTTCATTATTTCAGCTCATCCTTAATTTTTCCTTCTTTCGCATATTTCGTCATAATTCATAACTCCTTCATTTGACATTTTCCTCAATTTTAATCACATATTGTCGACCCCAAAGAAAACCACGAATGTGCAGATTCGTCATTTTGAAAAAAAACAAGGTCTGAAGATTTTATTTCAACACATCAGCGGTTTTATTATCAGAGGTTTGTTTTTCTCATTCGTGGTTTAATGATGGAAACTTTACAATAAACTGAATTCAACCAAGCATACGAGTTGAATTAACTTAACATTCGTGATTTTGCAGTGCATATTAGAATTATTATCATTCAGATTGGTTGATGCATAAAACGTTACGTTGAACATAACTCAAAAAGCAATCTAGAAACTCGTATCAGTCGTGTATTACAGAGTCGCAAAGAATGAGATGTATCTCCCATCCATTAATCAGAGTTCGAAAAATCGGAAATGTACAGTTGAAAAGTTTCAGGACTATGAATCGACATCAAGACAACTCAATAGAATAATGGAAGCATTACTATTTCCTTCTAGAGCTGAACAAAGGAATTTTTCACATCCCAATACGCGTTCCAAAGACGTTCGCTAACCACTAATGGAGATACAAATCTCGATATTAGCATGCAACCGACTACGTTGTCAATAATTTCGAAAAAACTGCCACGGATATAACAGGACACGCCATGAATGGGCAAATACGGCTTGGTATGCGTTGTTGCATCATTATATGTAAAATAGGAAATTGAAAAAGTGCACTGCATGCAAATCTCCCGGCGTAAGACGTATCAATCAAATGGCATAGCAAACTAACGAGGTATGCAGAGGATATTGCTTTGGGATCTTATTGTCTATCACGAGAATGAGGTAGAGGAGAATTGAGATGAAATATTTTGTATATGAGATCCTACATCTGAATCGGTGTTAGGAAAAGGGCAACAACCAATAGATTATCTCACGGCAAAAAATGTGAGGAGCAATCCTCAATCGGTTTCTTCATCGGTTTTGAGAACGGAAGCAGATTTGGCACTTCTCAAATGCAGCTTATTGTCGATAGTTTCCTCATATCAGTATTTGAATCGAAGGCAAAAAATAGTTTGGGTGCCACACAGACCTCAAAAAAGTGTCCTAGCCTTCAGTGCGATCAAATTATATGAAATTGTGTTGATTATATTGGCTAAGGAGATGAATGATAAATCAGAGAACATCGGCTGAAAAATTGAGCAAGACCTGAAATTGAGATGGGAAAGTTTCGGAAATATCATTCATAACAAAAATTACATTCGTTGAACTTGAATGTTTGGGTTGATTGAATTGCTTGATATATCATCAACTACAACTTTGATGTGGGTTGATGAGGGGGGTGTCATATCACAATGCCATGCAGTTTTCTCCAAATGTCGGTATTCTTCTTGACTTTGAAGGGCATATAAAAATATATGTTCAACCATTCACAATATCGCAGTGAGCGGTGGTTTATTTCAAAAAATGATTGTGGATTGAATTCCTTCAAAAACCTATTAGTGAGAAATATTCTATGATAATATCTTACGAAAAAAATGTCTAATATCCCTTTCTGTGATATTCTGTTATTATTATTTATTCTTCTCCAATGATTATCTGCGTGTATATATATTTTAACACGAATATTCAACCAAAATGACTTAAAAATATATTTTATAACTCGTCAGGGTTGTTGAAGTCAACCATTTTTAATGCAATTCTATCATGCAATTATTCCATTTATAGTTTTTAGGTATAGTTTGTGAATTACGTTTTTAATGTTATAGTTATATTGTCAGTTTTATTGTCAGTTTTATTGTACTCACGACCTATTTATATTTTATACAAATTTATTTTTATTATCCTTCTTACTGTTAAAGTTAGATTGTCATTTTGTTGTATTCATCATGTATGGGAATGTGTTAGTTTGTAGCGCAGTTTATGATTTTCCAAACTGGACTAATAAAGACTGAGAGAATGTAAAGAATGTGTAACCTGAGAATCTGTGAAAGTTGTTAATTTTTTCACGAGGAAAAAATAAACTTATTATTATTATTATGATGCAAGATCTGAGTGCACGTACTCCGATTTCACGTTTGAGGATATTAGCGCTTCTCTTGTAATGTGCAATAATGACAAGGCTCCTGGTAAGGACGGTATTCCGTATGAGATCATAGAAAAATCTTCCCCAGAACTGGACACTTTATACATGCGATTGGTTCAATTCTATTTCAACTCCAAAATACCTCCATCTGCGTGGCATGAATCGATTTTAACGATGCTCTATAAAAAAGGCTCTTTGGACAATCTGTCCAACTACAGAGGTATCGCGCTTTTGAACTGTCTCGCAAAAATATCAACCCTGAAATTATTGATCCACTCAACAAAATTGAGGAACATTCTACCGGAGTTACAGTATGGGTTCAGAAGAAATGAAAGTTCTGTAGATGATATTATTATTCTCAATTCGATTATTCAAGTTCATTTGAGACTGCCTCAAAGGAAAGTTTTTGCTGTTTTTATAGACTTCAAGAGAGCTTTTGACTCTGTAAACCAGGAGCTGTTGTGGCAAAAATTGCACAGCCTTGGCGTGGGTTCAAAGTCAATAGGATTAATCGAAATCATACATGACAATGTCGAGATGTCTGTGAGGGTGGGTGCTTGTTAATGTTTCTCAAAAAGGTATGATATCTCAGAGAGAACCACTGAGCTCGCTGCTATTCTCCATGTTTCTTGCTGACAGGGAGGATTATCTTCGATCCAAGGGCTGCGTTGGTATGAACACTGACGGCCATAACGATATTCTCATACTACCCTACGCCGATGATTTAGTTCTCCCGGGAGATTCTCATATCGATATAGCGCGTAAACTCGAAGTTCTAGAAGAGTACTGACCCTTGAATAAAGTCTACCTGAACGCAAATAATAGTGCCATTTCGTAAAAGGGGTTACAGAAGTCGCAATAACTGGAACTTCATCATCGATGGTAATTCTATTGAAATCGTGAAAAGTTATTCTTAGCTTGAGGTAACTTTCTCAGTATCAGGTTTATTTTTGAAAATGGCTTCAAACACTGTAACTAGATCAAATCAAGCATCTGAGGCTGTGATGAATCTGATGATTAGGTCCGAGATGCGTTCATGGAATGGCAAGATGGAACTGTATAACTCTATTATTTTGTCCTTCCTACCTAAAAAATGATTCGGTGAGTCCTATATTTTAGTCATCACAACAATCTTATCCTCAATACAGGGCATTCGTCGGCCAGAAAAATAAATGCGTTGGGCCCGTGCAATATCTATCAAGGCAACCGCTTTATCATTATGAATGTTATCTGCGCTAGGTTGCGAGGAGTGTGGTGTAATGACTGATACCTGGGACCAACAGATTTATTTTTCAGTATACTATCACTATTATCTCTTTTTTCAACAGAACCGTTTGACTTTATTCATTTATAACCTTATTCATTTTCAAGCTTGCAGTTCTTGATTTCGTTGCTATATTCTTTTGCACGAAGTTTACTCGGATCGTTTGCAAAAAAGTCGAAATTCATTTTTAAGTTTTTCTTGTGGCATAAAAAAGTATGACAAAATAAGTCTGAAATTTGCTGAAACTGGCAGACTGAAACTGCATACATCGAGAAAACTACATCACTTGACGACAGCACACCTCTTGGGAAACTTTATCTTCCAGAAGAACTCTTGGAGTTCACAGATTTAAATGAATTCAACACTCTTAATCAGTGTTGAATTCTTGATCGTCTTGATTTCTAAGGACGCATCCTCTATTTTCGAACGATGTTTCACACATAATTCAAGTGTCCTTTACAATGAGTTAGCAAGTGAATTTAATGACTATTCTCTCATTAAGTTTCAATAAAAGTTGAAAAACCATTTGCTATCAAAATGATTGGTGAGATGAATCTGAAAATCGGCCTTCTTCAGGTATTTGTTAATGTATATGCTGATAACATACACATAAGAATTTTACATGATGTTGGTATATTATAGTTTTCAATAATTGTATTCATTTTATTTCCCTTCCAGGTTCAGCGATAATAACGCTCCTAAAGCAATGTTTCACCCTCTCCGGTAACTGTGTTAGGGGGAAAAAGGACGTTGTTGTTATTATTATTATCATAAATTTCTATCAAGTTAACCGCTATATGGAAATATTGAAACAAAAAATATAAAATTTATCATTTGGAATTTTTCGAAATTAGTTTGTCAATTGTTCAGAATGACTCACTTTTTATAGTATTGACTTGGTCTTGTTCACGTATTTTATTATCGTGGCCTCTTCTTGTTATTTATGTTTTTACTATCAGCTAGTTATCTCAGGTACAGATCACATTCTATATGAATACGAACTATGTAAATTCTGGAATTTTTTATAATTATAAAAGTATCGATCACTCTACTGGTCAAGCTCTTTCAATTGATACACAAACTGAGACGGTTTGAGGAAATATATCACCTGTTATTTTGTTGTCGGCCATATCGGATTTTTTTATACTGAACTTATGTTATTATTATGTGGTGTTAATTGGACAAGTTATCACTCGGAGAAATGTTCTGTTTTGGAATATCGGAATCACTAGTTTCAGGAAAATGCATTTTCCAAATTTGTGAACGTATAGTAAACTGGCCTAGTAGTAGTGTTTCTTCGATAGTAAAAATATTTATGTCCTGAACATTCGAGAAAGAATGAAGAGAGCGTATGTTTCCAGTCTTGTTGATTTTCATTAGGACAGAACAAATAAATGAAATAACAAAAGTATAAGGATATAACATCCGATAACAATTCTTGATGACTTCTCAGTGTGCAGAACAAATAAAAAGCTATTATGGGCATGAACGTCTAATAGCAGATTCGACTGTAAGTCAAACAAATAAACACAAACGAAGTGGGTTGTTTGAGAGAGCTTTGTTTCTACGTCCCCGGAGTCTTCTTTTTTCAGTTCGAGCAGCTCTCGACAAGCTTCACTATGTTTTTCTTTGTCCTGCTATGCCTCTATTATTCCTGAATCCACATTCGAACTCCCACATCCTTACGTTCATCAGCTTGGAAATAATGTGAGTCTTTAGACCGATGATGATGTGGACTTATACTGCGGTTTGGTAACAGAATTTTACGTAACTTAATCATAGTGTAACAGCGGTTGAATATGATTGTAATGTGCCTAGATTAGTTCGGGGGAACTGGTAGTTGATGAGGTTGATTATCACTACTGGATAGATTACGGTTGAATGAGGGCATTTTGATGATGTACAAGGTGTCTCGGGATTCAGTAGATGCACTGATTGATAATTTGTTTTGATAACATTTGGACCCTTTAATTGTCTATTTACTACTTATTCCATTTTGATATTGAATTCGCTGCTTAATTTTCTCAAGACTCTTCAAACACAAAATAAATTTCAATCACTCTGGAACAGTTGATTCTATTTCAGAAAATGAATCAGTATTATTGAATAAAGAATTGAGAGATTCCTCCAACATATTCAGAGTACACAACGAACTTTTTAATATTATTAACACTCATATAAAATTTCGTATAATCATAACGGATTATTTTCATGAAAGTATGCTTCGAAAATTGAACAATATCATGTAACAATAATTCATGGCCAAATTACACAATTTTTTTTGTAGAATAAATATTTTATTTTTTTCATTTTTTTTTTATTCTCCAGCATAAAGAAATTTTTAAAGTTTCTTAGAAACTCCAATACATTTTGAAATATAAAACATGAATACGTATGTACTGGAGTTTTTAACCATCTTTGAGAATGGTTGTCTCGGTATTTCAAAGAAGTGATTGACTTGATGTTGAAAAAAGAAGAAAAATTGAATTGTAGGAATAATTCCAAACTATGTAAAGAGTTTGGCCTTGAATTATTGTTACTTTCATAATATTTTTCAATTGACCACATATCATGAAAATGTTCCGTTACGACGGGAATACAAAAAGTAAATTTTATAATATATCAATTCTATCAGTAGATTGTGAATTGAAAGTATGATTGTGATATAGCATTGGGAAGGTAATTCTAATGCGAGTATTATATGAAGAAAATATAACGTTCATTCGAAAAATAAAAATTGGATGCGCTTCCAGTCAAACAAGAAATGTCATATATGGTCTGATATTTGCTAAATTGTACATTTATTACATCAAATCGAAGTACCGAATTCGAAATATCTCTACAAAATAATAATTAAGATACAGGGATCACCCTGTATATATTTTTGAAGCAATGGCGAACTAGCACGACAAGGAAGACTGTATACACTATTGGTATAAATAGCTTGAGCCAACAGCGTTTTTCACTCAAAGTACATACATGACATAAACTTTTGTCAATTTATGACATGAACCAGCGAGAAAGACACAGAATGTTCAAAAAATTAACCTGATAATTCGAAATTGTTACTCACATATTTAAAAATGTATCGGTAGATAAAATGAAAGAATGAATGAAAATAATTTGAGGAGATGATCACTCTAATTTCTGTTAAGGTTAGATTGAAATCAAAAACTCCCCATATAATATGTGAGAAAAGTTTGAATATATATGAGTATCTGAAGACTCTCAATAATTATAGAGAATTAATTTATTCATTACTTCTTCATGACTTTTGACGCTAAGTTTGAAATCATAATCCCATTTTAATATTATCCAAAGATGATGAGCTTCAACTTATTATAAGAATATGTTAACATCACCCCATTATTCTTAAATACATAGAATAGCTCTTGGAGGTTCAGACCTTTTGTAGAGATCAATAATTACTAAAACACCAAACTGATATGATTAACTTTTTTTAATCCCACTGGCGGCAGCAACATTTATCAGATTCATACCTGAAGTGATTGTTTGTTTTACAAATACTGGAAAAAGCCATCCAGGCGATAATGTTTTGAATTCAGTTATAAAATAGTTTTTAATAATATCAGCAACGACGCAGTGGTTTGATTTTCGGTATATCATGAAACCATGAAGACACAATCGGTTGTCTCTTCACGATAATTGAACAAGATATAGGCCTTCCTAAACATACATGACATGGAAAATATCTACAAAAGCTGCTGCTATTTCTCTAGAAGGAATTAATAAGGCCTAAGGATGATCACAAAACCTGTATTCTCAGCGTATCAACTGTCATGAATCCACCAATCGTCAATAGTCGAATTTCTAGTGTCTTCAACAGGAAAGCAAGACAACAACAAACTGAACAACATGTTAGATGGTTTGTAGGAGGATAGCGAAAAAATAAGTCAGTCTAAAGTTGACCTGCAGGGTTCATTGAAGCATTGACATAATGCTGTAGAGAGAATGAAGTATTGGTTTTCCGAACTACTATTCAGAAACCCAGCAACTAGCTAAATTCTCAAGAGCCAATCGAATTGCTTGACCGAAACATCCTACTGCCTACCGAGTACGTAGCTGACAGATTAGTTTCTAACAGTAGATTGATAAATCATCCCTGAGCCTTAGATCGCTTCACTTTTTGATCCTGTGAGTTCGGAACTACTACCATTCAACGAAAAACGTTAACATAGACGCACCCAGAGGTGGAGGCGAGGGCGCCTCCAGATCAGTTGATCCATAATTGTTTGATGGCATCTACTACTACTTCTTTGACAGCTTTTCCGGTGAGAGTTGATGAGATCGATGAATTATACTTCATATTGTCGGACCAAGTTATTATTTCATGATTAGGTCCACTTTTCAATTTTTGAAAATGCTCCCCTCCTCTGAGGGTATGTTTGAATTCGTCGCTAATCATCAGCATTATATCCTGAAACCCATTTTTAGGATTTCTCTCTACTGGAAATGAAAAAAGGAAAAGCTTCGAGTTCTTACAATATTTGTTTTTGGGGCAAATTGTTTTTTTTGCTTCGATACGATACTGCCATAATAAAAAAGCAAAATTTACTGACTATTTTGTTAGGTACACATACAATTTTTTTGTGAATTCGAAGATTGAAAAAAATATATTTAAAATTCATATATATCTCCTTGGCAACGTTTCGGAAGCTTGTCTACCTCCTTCTTCATGCTTTTTTGAAATTTTTCTCATATCAAGTGTTGATTGACACAAGTGACACAACCTACTTCCCAGTTCATCTCACCTGTTCGGAAGAGACATCCAAATCGATCTTTACTCAAAGAACAAGTAGAAATCTTTTTATTTCCATTTAACAGAAGGCAAGTGGCCTCTTTGAGTTTCCTTTTTGTTCCATCTTGTTCTGTCATGAGTAAATTCATATTATTCGACCATGTGTGTACCATTTGTTGATGATGTATTCAACTAATTTCGACTTATCTTTTTCTCGTCTGCTCAAGTTGTTCTGATTTTCATCTGTTCTTATTCCTAATGGTCTTGAAAAAAAATGAATACTTGTGTTACAGCAGATTCTGTTTTAATCGAGATACTGATAGGGTTAGAAGTTCCAAAAGTGACCACACTGTATTGAGGAATCGGCGTGGTTGCATTTTTGCCACGAGTGGCATCCCACAATAATCATAGACTCAAAAATAAACGTATCATATTCATTTGTTCAGCCTACATATAGGTGTGAACAGGTTGCAAACGGAACCAAATTGTTGCTCCACAAATAGTCTATTAAAGTTTTTTCAACAGCTATTTTTGGTTACTACGGTACCAGCTTATTATAAAGCAATAAAAATAGCGTCAATAACCCCAGAACGAAGGTAGGGTCTTATGCAGCAGTACAAGATTCCACAGGATCGGACTAGACAGCCGACCAGCAAAATATTTCAAATCATGAAAAATAGTCAATACTATTGGATATATGTCTATCCCGTTATTCACCTGATGAATATTTTATGATATTTTTCGCCCCCTTAGGATATTGGCTATACAAATGATGCATGGTAACCATCAGCCAAAGAAAAGGAGATCACATTGGAATAAAAATCATCCTGCGTTGCGATAATCAGGATTTTTTTTCGTTAAATTGATGTACTTATATACGTTGAATTTGTATTTGAGTAAGGAAACAGTTACATTTTATATACTTAACAAAATGCCGTCTTGGAATTTTTGATATACTGAAGATATTCTGGAAAAACCAAAATTATAAAAAAATTCTACTCATTCTTTGCTGCTTTCACTTGAGAAACTATCCCCAAACAAACATTCATGCACTTTTTGACTTCTGCTTAGTCATATATACATTGAAAAATATTTTGTTCTGATAGAAGTGACACAAATATCAACCAGCTTTCTCTGACGATATGTGTGAATCCATTTAGAGAGTCATTCATATAGAAGCGTGAAGTTAGAGTTGAAGGACATAGAAACCTATCTTATTCAATTCATACAATGGAAACAAATTACTTGAATTCAACATACGACATTAATAGAAAAACATCTTCCGAACATAAAAAAAGTAGAGATCATCTATTTGTATTTCAGGTGTTTTTTCTATACTCAACTTATACTAAAATGAGTTTTTCCGTTAACCATCCTGCCTGATTTGGTGATTTCACACATGGTAGCGGTTCGGATCGTTGCTTGACCTCTGATATTCAACCAAACTTGACTAACAGCCGATTGCTCCGAATTTTTTTTCATGGAAGCATTAAGCTAATGAGACATTAAAGGTCATCAAACGCATTGCAGCGTATGCACCATAATTTGAGAGATTATTAAACACCTATTTATGAACCCTCACCTATGTTAAAGAGCCCCTTTGTTAATGGTCTCCTAAGAAAAAGTCGCTGCGATCGGCTGTGAACCTCCTAGCCATCTCGTACACTAATAAGCAAAAAAAATGTTTGATTCACCTATTTAAGTTTTTCATCATTTGGTATACAGATGCGATGGTGTTCCATATGACAGCACAGGGCAGATATTGATGAGGATGTTAATAAAAGTATCATTAAACATTGTCTTCATTGTCCAGAAAGTTATGCTGCTGTTGCCTCAATTGGTTCTGAAACGGACTGAAGTTATCCACTTTTGTCAAGATCGAATGAATCATATTTTCAAGAACAAAGCAGCAATATTTGAAAATATACAAGCTTGTATATGCCCGATATCGAATGTCCAACTCATGAAAATAGTTCACAGTATGATTCAAAAAATCTAGATATCTATAGTGTGTCCGCTGAAAAGATAGAATGATCACGTGAACGGCACGCACTCTTTGAATGTTCCTCTCCCCAATGTTACAAGTCCGATTTACACCACTCCACAAAAACGTCGCCTCAGCAGTAAATTCAACAGTATTTCCCTGTTCTCCCATAAACTCTTGGGATGCTTTTTTATAAGTGTTCATCATTACACCTTTTTCCTCTACAGTTAAATGTCTTATTTTATCTTTTTCTTGGAGTTGAAAGAGTGTTTCCATCCATAGTATTTAATTAACGTAACACATGTAAATACAAAGCACAAATGAGTACAGTACAGTGTAAACAGTTCTTCATTTATTTCAGTTTAGAAGGCGTGGCTACGCCGCGCAGGCTAATATAGATGCAGGCATTCACTGTTCACGATTCCTTGAATTCTATCTTTTGAACAGCCCGACTATAGTGATCCAGATCTCAGCCTCCTCGGCAAAGTATATGGAAAACCTACACCGAAGTTCAGCATAATCAGGGAGAATTGGTATACAGGGTGTATCATATAAGATAAACGAATATTCAATGGTAATGGTTTAGTAAACGTCAAATATCAAATTTTGATGAAACTCATAGGGGAGCTTCAGGGCACCTAAAAATGGAAAGAAAGCGTAAAATTTTTGTGTGGGAACCATAGCGAAACCTTACGAAAATTAACGATTTACTGTTATTTCATCCATGTATTTAGCAATATATTTATTTTTATTAATTTTTTTACATACAGATTCACAAGAAAGGGAATTCTTTCAAAGAACACCGCGTGTATCGAGGGACAGAAGATACGAATTAACATTCACTTCAAATTTTTGAAGTTTGTACGCCTCACGAAAAACCTTTCTCGACAAGGTATTCCAGAGTTCAGCTGTTCTATTGAAAAAAAATCCCTGAGCAAAAGAGGATCGACAGGTTTCCAAGCTCACAACAAAAGAGTGAGAATTCTGTACAGAAAAACACCGGCCACGAAAATATAATGGACTGAAAATTTATAATTGCTTACCACTGAGCTTAAGGGAAATTGATTCATTAGGAGTGTTCAAAAAACATGTTAAAGAACTGTTAGTCACTCATCCCTTCTACAATTTGGAGGAATTTTTTAGTAGTGAACCCTTTTGTTGCCATTGAAATAAGCTTGTTTCCTTATTAGAATTTATTTTAATATGTTTTCATTATGTGGCTGTACCTACTTATTTATATTACTAGCACTCGGCTTATACATTTTATCTATACGCATTTTATTATTATTAACTCTGTTTCAGTGCCATTTTATTGTGTTGAATGTTTGAATTTGCATTAACTTTACTAGCTTGTACATTTTATCTATACATATTTTACCATTATTAACTCTGTATCATTACCATTTTATTGTTTTAACTGTTTTAACTTGAAATACCTATATACAATGACTTTGTCGATAAGAACTGTTTCTTCTGACAATAAAGTATATTTGATTGATTGATTGATTGATATTCACAGACAAGTATCTGACCCTTCTACGATGTTGCAAAGAAGTGAGCGTGTCTGTGAGCGAAGAATCACCAACAAGACGGATTGCCATTCTCTAAAAATAATTGAGAAGCTTCAATGAATGTTTTGATGCCGAACTCCACACATGAGAAATGTATTCTATCACAGGTCGTATCTGAGCCTTGTAGATCAGTAGAAGTATTTCTGCACACGAAATATCAATACTAGGTTAGGAGTTTCTTCACACGAAATATAAATCCTAGCTAGCTTCATATACTATCATAGGTATCATGATTTTTTGCTCATTATACGAGCCTGAGGTGACTTTCGTATGGTTCGTGCGATTGTATTAATAAAATCATTTTATGGGAGTTGTATACGCTGTTTTTTCTAAACCCGATAAACAATGAAGAACTATGAATGTTATATTTATTTTTTGTATTGTGAGTCCCACTGATCTGGAAGTGGAAGGAATAAAGACTAATAACATGAACCACCGACACATAAATAAATAATGCTCATCATTATTAAACTGAATTCAATTCAAATCAGATAATATATGTTTTACTTGACGCAAAATGCTTGCTCGATTTGAATTGCACTGCTAGATGGCTTCTTATACTCTTTTCAATGTCATATTTTTTCTGACAAATAATTATTTGGAAAGACTCGAACATAAGGTATGTTTCATTAGCAATCGAGAAAATAGGCTTTTTCCGTACGTGCGCGACAGGTTCCCGTGAGAGGCGCAACTGAGTAAGCACGGATTATGATATGATATGAGTGTTGAGTTTAACGTTTTATTTTGTGAGTGAAAAAGCTGCGAAACGAGTGTAGCGAAACCTACTTCTGACACAAATATCATAAACTGAATGGAAGTGGCCGTAACTTGGTGAAAATCCAACAATTAAACAAATAATATACAGTTGCCTGCAAGATTTTCACATATTAGTTAAAAGTTCCTGCTTGAGGAAGCTATTTCATAGGAAAACACGCGTTGCGGTTTAGTAAACCCTAATTATGAAGATGTTACAGGCAAATGTATATTATTTGTTTGACAAATATCATACGAAGTGTTTTGTATAACTGCCCTGATGAATTCAATATATCTATGAAAACGCATTTTGACATCTCTTGTTTACTATTTTCATGTTACCGCATTTGCTGTAAAGTGGCCGTGTCAGGTGACGACGAATCACCTAAAGTTCTTGATGGTATTGAATGTCTTACATAATGAAGAACCATAGTGAGGAATTGTGTGTTCCTGACGATATTGAAGAAGCTGCAAAAAGAGTTTAAATTGAGTTTTCACCGAAAAAATCGGCTCAGCAGTACGACAGGAATTTCAGCAAAACCGTCTTCTTAGGGCCAGTTGCACCGCTTCAACTTAGCAGAGATTCAACTAAGCTTAGGTCAATCGTTAAGTAACAAAGAATCTGATTGGCAAATCCATAGAAACAAAGCCTGGCTCAGATAAAGCGTAACTTAAGAGAAGCGGTGCAAGTTTTCAATGATGAAGTCGAGTGCGCTCGTTAAAAACAATACAAGAATGAGAAATCAAAGACTCTTACGTTTGAACAAGTCCAGAGGTTTATAAATGAGGCACCAGATGAAAAATATTTTATGATGAAAGTTGCTACTATTTTTGGAATATATGGAGCCTGCCGGCGTGAAGACCTGTGCCATTTATTAATAGAAGACATTGAATAAATGGATGAATCATTAATTATTCAAATTCCAAATACAAAAAGAAAAATAGGTCGTTCTTTTCGCATTGTTGAAAAAAAATGACTATTTTAATAAATACGTTGCATTACGCCCTTCGTCAACGTTTTTTTCTGAAATACTCAAATTATAAATGCAGTGCCAACCCAGTTGCTATAAACACGTTCGGGAAAATGCCGTCTAGCATTGTTGAGTTTCTGAACCTCCAGGAACCATAGGAATATTCAAGTCACTCTTTCAGAAAGTCTTCTGCTTCTTTGCTAGCAGAATCAGGAGCAAATATAACGGATATTAAGAAGGACGGAGGATGGAAGTCTAGCTTTACAGCATCTTCAAGGATTAAATGTTAATGCCCAGGAAATTGCCAACTCAGCTAGTTCAAATGTGTTACAAGGCTCTTCAACATTAGTTTATTGCTATTTGGTCGAATAAAATCGTGTTAAAAATATTTTTAACACAGTACTTTCTAATCATCTTTCGAACAATCTGTTCAGGCCAGTCTCAAATTACCTACACAGTAGGTTTCGGCTGGCACCCGTCAGAAAACAACTACTCCCCTGGCTAATACCACGAAGGGCATTGAATTATATCCGACCAGGTGCCAGTGCAGGTTTCTACACAGAAGTAAATCCTGCATTTGCTTTCGTCGATACAAATGAAGGAATTGATTTTCAATTATAGGGACGGACACACTGCCTTGCACTGACGAGTGGCCAAATAGCCCGAAACCGGTCTGCAAGTGTGTCCGTCCCTATAATTGAAAATCAATTCCTTCATTTGTATCGACGAAAGCAAATGCAGGATTTACTTCTGTGAAGAAACCTGCACTGGCACCTGGTCGGATATAATGCAATGCCCTTCGTGGTATTAGCCAGGGGAGTAGTTGTTTTCTGACGGGTGCCAGCCGAAACCTACTGTGTAGGTAATTTGAGACTGGCCTGAACAGATTGTTCGAAAGATGATTTGATTTAACGCCAGTCTTCAAGTATGCCCACTGACTATGTCAAGTGTCGTTACTTTCTAAACGTCATCTTTCAATACTCTTGAAAACCATTAGAAATGTCACTTTGAATGACAGTTGTTGCATTCATGGACGTGTAATGAACGATAGTTTTCATTATATCTACCTAACAACACAGATTGTTAAGGAAAATTCATTTTCCCACTAAGAATATCTGAATATTGTTACATAACCACCGTTATTTACCCCGTTGCTAGGAAAATATACAAACAATTTGCGATTTCCAGAGAACTGTTATTAAAGTATTATTTTATTTTGAAATATAAGTAAGCAGCTAATGACCCTATGTATTTTTCGAGATCCAATTGGCGAGATTCATATTTGGAATTTGAGATACCTATATTATATATACATACTGTATAAAATATCAGTTGATTTTCCATCAACTGTCTTTGATTCTAGGCCTTTCGCGCTCAATAGAATAGAAAACTCTATTCAGCCCAACCCTGAACCTCAATTACTAGATAAATGCATATCAACATTAGTTTTCCTATGAATGCGTTCGATAATATGTAATTATCGAAAGGACAATTATATCAAGTCTCTGCGGTTTTCAGTACAGCGACTTTCATTTCTCCCATTTGTTATTTATCGGCTTAAAAAATCCAGAATTCTCCTCTTCGGTTGTCATAATGATGATTGTGAACATAATAATCCCTAATAAACTTCTTGCCGTTACGATATAGAGATGTTTGGGAGAAATCGATATTATGTGAAACTTTCACGTATGGATTGCAATGACGGATCCAGGTCAGTGAAAATTCAAAAATGGAAGTTATGAAACATAAAGGAGACTTTTGGAATGAAATTACTTTCGCGTTAAAAAATAGCAGAGGAAAAAAAATATGGTTTTTTCCGGAATCGATCTTTGAGGTTTTTGTGAGTAATACTTTTACTTTTTCACCTACGTCACTAATTCATAAAGGTCAGTAACATTTTAGTCAAATATAGTGAAAACTCAACCCATTTGTTCACATTTTTCGGGCGATAAAATGTTACTAAGATGTGGGCGAAACGTCGAAACTCAATACCGACAACGGATAAATACCTGGAATAACAACTTCGCATACTCAACCATTCGTGAAAACCTTCACTGTAACATATCAGTCGACACCTCTTTTTTACTCTGGGTGAATGGTATTAAGGTATTTCATCTGATAATAATAATGAAGCGACTTTCTTCATCATAATGCCATAACAAAATCATAAATAGTGTAGAAGTGCCAACAACTGCTGTTTTTCAATTCAACAATGAAAAAACTAAATTCCAATGTTGAACATGAATTATGAAACTATGAAATGGAATATATAGAGATTTTCGACGGAACGACACTTCTGGACACACTCGTGGGAGTGTTGGATAAAAAAGCTTTTATTGCAGTGAGATGAATTGACAGAACCACATTTCTCCTGCCATTGAGAAAAATTGAGTGAAAAAGGAATTTTGAAACGCCAAATGATTGCCTTTAATTGATCCGACATTGTCCTATATCACGAGAAGCCTCATATTCAATTTTCTTGAGTTTTTTTTTGCTTGAGATGACCCAAGAACGACACCTACACTCATTATATGAGATGCAGCTGAATTTATTTCCAGAAAATACTCCTCACTATTACTCGACATAGATTTTCTCGGGGGTTATATCCCGAGTGCACCAAGTTTAATCGGTTAAAATGTGTGCTGCACTTCCATGATTCTCGAAATTTTGCTTAGCAAATGACTGGAGTGTATGATAATTCATTTTAAATTATTATACACGAAAGCATTTGCTTGAAAGCAAAATTTTGAAAATCATGGAAATGCACGCATTTTGGTCGATTGAACTTGGTGAAGGAGGGATATATGTTTAGATTATTTCCAGAAAACATGTAAACTCAGGAAACATCAAAATCGAACACAGGAACAATGTAGTACCAGAGATAGTACCTGAAAAGTGATCCAAACGCCCGGTTTATTTCGAACATTTTAATCGGTTTGAAGGTCTAGTGCATTTAATCGCTGTAAAACTCTGTAAAAGCAGTCTAGCCTTCAACTGTTTCATCGTTTATTCGCATTGAGGGAAATAATCACTTATATTTTTTTTCATCGAAGTGAACTCGACATTTCGATGAGTATTTGGTTGCCTGGCAACTCAACGAAAACAACTGCCTCTGAAAAAATTACGAGTCCGTAGGCCCAAAAACTGCCTCTGAGAAAATCAAGAATCTGTAGGACGAGTAATTTTTTCTGTCAGTTTTTTGAGTTAAACCCGAATCATAAGTGTCAAGTTTTCTTCGACAAAAAAAGCTCGAGTGTAATTCGGTACGACAGTTTAATGAGTACAGTTGAGTTTATTCAATTCAAAGGAAAAGTACAATTGTTGAAAACACAATTCTTATAATTCATTTTCACAGATCAGATATACTTTTTTGACAACGCAAGTGAAAAATTGACGAAGACGCCGTCAAAGATTTGTATACAATTCTGGTTGCCATGCTTTCAAGAGTTAGGTTCCGTTTTGTCGCTGAAAAACAAAAGGCATTTTTTGCGACGAAAAAGTTTTGAAGATCGTTTTAAAACAATTTATACATCTACGTCATCATTTTAGGAGCCGAAAAAATGCAACGTTTTAAAACGTCACGTGTCACAGTTGTCATTCTAATTCAACCTCAGAAAATTCAAATCAAAAATTTTTTGATTGAATATTTTTATTGTCAACAAAATCTTTCTATTTGTGTGTGTTGTGTTCTTTTTTATTTCCAAATGGAGAAAGGGAACATTATCCTAAGCCTTATTGAAGAACATAATTCTTATGAATACTTTATGCCCTTATTTCATAAAAATAAAAAACGTGATCACGTAAAGTGATCACTTACTATTTTTACTAGTGCTATTCCAAAGTCAAAAACATTATAGACTAATATTTGATGAAAATTGGATAACAAAATATTTGGAACATGATTTTGAAGTTTCTCCATTTTTTTGTGAAGACAAAGATGTAGTGGCTTCAGGCTCTCCAGAAAATGCATTCAGTTTACTGTTTTCGATGTCTATTATTCGCTGAAGGTACTGCTGCGCATATACATCATCTAAAATAGTTGAACAACATTCAGAATACAATAAAGGATTTGTTTTCATTGTCAGAAAAACTGAAAAGGGAACTTTTCTGAGCCGAATCATTCGAGCTTACCGTTTAATTTATTTGCACTGTCTGTCCACCGTGAGCAAAAAGTCTCCCAAAATCACTTGAACCATATTATCTTCCTCCATTTTTGATTTCGAATATTTCGATTATTTACTTTACAACCAATCTATTAACAGACGAAAGTGCGGTTATATGTACACATAATTTTCTGACAGTCCCCTCGTAACCGTATTGAAACGGTCCAGGAGATGCTTTCGAAACGTCTTGAAGCAGAATCAAGTGTGACGTCACTACTGGTTCAAGAAAATGGAGTGTTTTAAAACTGTTTCAAATAGTTTTGAAACAGTTTCTCGCAAAAAAATGCCTTTAGGGCAAAGTTTTTTCGCTGTCATAATGACAAAATCACGGCGGCTTGTGGAATATTTCATACATGAGTTAAATTGTCAAATGAATTAATATTTCTTTGATCTACAACATTGATATGTTCAGTAATATCAACTGAACAACTTGGTACCACTCCTGATAACATCATCGAAAACGGTGACATACGATTCAGATATGAACTTTCAACTGAAATAAAAATAAACGATGAGATTGGAAACTTTGCTGTGAAAGTTGAAACTTTTTGTAGGGATCGATTACCCCAACACCAAGCTGATATTATTTGGATCAGAAGGAGAAAAGTGATACTAGAATCAGTTCTCTTCTCCTGAAGATGCTAACCTCGTTATCGAAACACGCGTCGAGTGCAAATAATATCAGATTAGTATCAGGGTAATTGATTTCTACAAAAAAGACTATATTGATAACTTAAAGCTGTAACGGTGACATTTGTGTAATCGTTATTTTCTTCAGAAAAGCAGGGAAATAAATACAAACACTGGTCACTTAAACACTTCCTAAAGACATACCATCTGATGAAATACGTAATCATGTTTATTTTCACAGCTCACGAAGGTCTCTACTTCCAAAGGAATAATCATTTATCATTTCAGTGTTTTATTTAATTAGCAAATTTGATTATGGAAATGTAAACATGTCATATTAACTTTTTTTTTTTTTTTTAATTCTTTATTTAACGTCGGCCTATTTCCGCTACCAAGGCCAATCACCGACGCCGGTGAGCACACTTCCCCCAACCGGAAATTTTTGCCGAACCCTCTGGTATTCCAACCAGAGGTAGGGATCTTTAACGAGCCCAACATCCATGGACTCGGGACCGACGGCTTAACGTCCCCTCCGAAGGACGGCATATCCTCAATATATCTTGTGCTCACTGATATATTGTCTGCGAGCTATGATATGCTACTTCGCTGCAGCTGTACGGGCTTTCGACACGGTACATATTAACCTTGATATCATCCAGCCGATCAGTTGACATAAATTCTTCTTCTTATAATTTCGACTAATTGACCACAGTATAGAGTTTTCAGAAGCGACACCTCAAAGGTAAACAGTTTATGCGTTATGTGATTCTACTTTTAATTCATATTGTGTTTTCGGTGCAGATGTTTTGTGGAATTGAATCGAATGAAGCGTGTTCGAGTTGGTAACCGTGGAATGAAACGGAAATTATTTTTTTTTAAATCTGAATTTCAATTTGGAGAGGACGCAAGTCAAGGGCCCATTTCTGCCCTGGTAACGCTAAGAAGAACTCGTGTGGGTTAACTGTAAAATGATTTTGATATACCTACACAAGAGAATATAGATTCCATTCATTTAAGAGGTAAATATTTGAACATCATTATTGGGATTTTAATTCAGGATAATAATTTGGGTGGATTTCAACTCGCTTCACGAGAAATTTGAGAAATAAAATTATTTTTGTACGAACACGTTTTATCATAATTCTTTCCTTTCCTCAATAACAGTTCTGCCAGGATATTCCACAACAAAGTAATCGATTCTACATTAAAGCATTCAATTTCCACAAGAGCAATCAATTCAACAACTATTGAAGAGTACTTAGACCTCATAAAGAATTGTTGAAACCTTGTGGAGAATTTTAAGGACATTAATGGTGATAGTAGAGAGCTTCCTGTCTGTGGAGATCTTCATGCAGGATAATATATATGGGAGGATACTAAGGGATAGCTGAGTTCTGGAGCTATCATACTATCGTGAAACTGTAGGAACAGTTTTTGGGAAGAAGTGAATATCACACTGGAGTAACAACGTGGAAAAACGTCAACCTTCAGCAATAAATATAAATGTAACTAGTTTGAATGCATTCATCTTGATTGTTAATGTCATTATTGTTTTATACCATTACGCTGAAGTTCCTCTGACCATTCTATATTATTTGATTCCATATTTAACTCTTGACCACTAAGTCTACCATACGATATTTACTACTGAAATTTTAATAAAATACTTCTATTTGACACTTGCGTATTTATTTGTATGTTCAAGAATCTCTTTTCCAGCGTGGTAAAGTCTTTCTACAGAGATTGGCTTGAGAATAAGTTTGTATAATCTCTCTTTCTGTAGATGGCGTCCAATTAACAACATTTTACTCCAAACTTATTCTCAGTGCCATCTATTGGATTTCTGGGAGTTCTCAAAAAGCACCGAATCACGTCCTTGCCTCCCTGACAAAAGCTAGCCGTTCGCAATCTGTACCTTGTGTTGGGCATATAATCTGGTATACCTCATTATATGAACAAGATAAGGTTACAAAGCTTGTGTCCAAAAAGAAGCGTCCGTCATAATTTGGGTTTGATGTTTGTTTATATGTCAGAATATGTTAGAAGGTTTCAGTTTTTTCACCCCACCATTATTTTCAACTTTGTCGATATCGAAGAATGAGATTCAGAATAATGACATCAGAGCATCACTGCGCATCTTGACCAAACTAATGGATGGTATATAGTGACTGATAGTGAGAGCACATCACATCTGTTATCGATAAATCACTCAGTCACTAAACAACCTGTTGAAATTCGATGGATATCCTCATAGTAATAAAACGTGATTTATGCAAACTACCTTTCTATAACAGCGATTTTGCAACTGCTTGACTACCTGAGTAACAGTATTTCAATACGAGGTTGATTTATCGTGCAGGGCGAAAGGGACCCTTGTCCCAAATATTTCTCGGTTTTGCTTAATAGATATTCCACCCCATTTCCACTCTCTCCATAAATTTACATGGAATTAGGACGTGACATTCACCGCAGATAATGAGTTTTAACGTGATGAATAACTCACATAGCAATTGTCAATTACGTGCACAGCTACAGGGTGAACTATGTTGAATGATTTCAGCTACTCATTTTTTCTCATGTTTAGGCTTACAAGAGAGAAAACATTCTGAGAACATTTTGAAAACCAAAATATGAAAAACTTTCAAGTTTCCCTCATCATACCTTCTCATGATAATAGTTTTACGCGACCTTATTTTCGAAACCATAATTAAATTGCAACCAAGAGAAAATATCTCGATATACCATGTCCGATTCTTCACGAAATATATGAGAATCGTTTGAGGAGTTTTTTTTGAAATTTTTCTTCTCCGAAAAAAAGAATGATATGTATATCTTCAAAGACGTTCGATTCATCCACAATAGTAATAAAGAGTCCATCTGAAACAACTACTCCTCTGCCTATATTGCACGACAGGCACTGAATCACATAGAAATAACTTGTATCTGCTCATTTTATTATTTCACTTCTTTCATAGAGGTTTTGAAATTCCCATTTATCTTATTCGGAGAAGAAAAACTCTAAAAAATATTACTTCAAACTTCATTTCCTTCACGAAAATACTCGAGTTTTCGGACCAAACTGTTAATTTCAACAGTTACGCCTCGTGCTACAATATTTCCCACTCGCGTGGAAAATGTCACTGTCCGCACTAGTAATGTAATATACTATTATAGGTGAGTTGGGACTGGCCGGAACGAATTGTTTTTTCAGATGATATGAGCCACTATTCAAGTGCGCTTACTGACAAATTATAATAGAAATAGAACACGAATCCGAAGTCAGAAAGCGCCGCACCTATTCGAGGTTATCGCCCTGCAAATTTTATAAAAAGGGCATTTGCACTTTTTTGCACAAGAAAAATACGAGGCCGTCCGCAGAAAGGTGGAATATAATTGATTTCACAACCTCTTCTTAACCAAGCAGTTCATTATTCATTCAGAAACATTTCAATTATTCATGAAAACATCGAATAAAAAAAATGATTTAAAATCTCGCTACTTTCCAAGTTTCAAGATAAAAGACTTGCTTTCCATGCTTCTTACTATTAAGATGGTGATATTTGGCTAGGAATTATTCAAGCTGGAGTGGAGTGTGGAGAGGTTATGGTGTATAAAGACATGTGTGTTTCAATCATATGAAGATAAAGAACGTGGTGAAATATAACCCTTCCCCTACTTCTGTACCCTTGTTAGCGAAACGCGCGTCGAGTGCAAAAATATAGTTTGGTGTTAGGCTAATTGATCTCCAAGAAAATTTTCAACTCCTACACCGAAGGTCAATCTTATCGTTTTTTCTGATCTTGTCAAGGATTATAATAATAGTCATAAAATTCTCCAAAGATCCATTGGGTAAAGTGAATAAATGCTGAAACTCAAGTTATTTTGAGAATTAGTTTAGGTTGAATGAAAACGGAGAAATTACTATGGGAAATGTTCAGTTTTCCCGGGCAAAATAATGTTTGCTTCAATAATTTGTAAATAAAAATCAGTATCAACTTTTGGTCGAAGTATATTCTCAAATGATTTGGAGTCTATTCCAACCCATGCTCACTTTCTGTCAGTTGAAATCACGGGGATGTACCTATATGAATGTACGTAAGGAAGAGTGTATAAGGAGAGAAAAAAACTGAGTGGTAGTAAACAGATTATGAGTTCGAGATCAACAGTGTTGAATTTCTTGCATATTTTTCACAAGAAAGTTATTAGACTTGTGGCGGTGCTCTTTCACCACAAAAGGAGATAAAGACGTTATCTTACTGATCCAGGCTTTCAAAGCGACATATCTTAGGTTCTAGATAGCATAATAGATAAGGTACCAAACTGAATCAAGTTGCCATGTACCGTACAAAAAGCGAGTGGGGTAAAACTCTTGTGGCAATTCCTCTTTAATCTCTCCACGGTCATAGAAGCTCTAGATTGCACCCATATTTATGGACCTATAAAAAATGTCCAGGCCACTTGTGACGCTGATGAGAAGCTCACCAGCATGAGTATAGAGTGGCCAGGGGTGTGAATAATGCCAGGATATGGACACCTATCAAACCTTCCTCACACCACACGACAGGTAAATTTTAACTTTCATCATGCAAGGGAGTGGTTATAAAAAGACTGATGGACAAATGGAGAATATCCTTTTTTTATGCGAGTACATTCTCAAGTTTTTTCTATAGTTTTCGTTTTCATTCACTTCACCCATTAGAGCTTTAGCTATCTGGTATTTCTGATTATGAATCGCTATTGATTGATAAAACGATGCGGAATACATTAGAGAGAAAAGGTATTCATTTTTCAAAGTAAATAGGAGGAGGATGACTTCAGCTTAGACTTGAAGTATTCCATCCTTCACAAGCTATCTTTCTTCACATACAGGAGGGAATTCTGGTTTGTGAGCAGTATTTATTTGTGTAAGGACTCATGTATTCAAATCATTTCTGAAAGTCAGTTCGCTATTACATTAAACTTCATTTGTTGTATAACGGCTGCTTCTCTCAACGATTTTGGTCGTTCCATTAGTTTCAGCATGTAATTTGGTATGTACTTTTGAATTTTCGAAGAAAGGTTATTATTTCTCGAAACATGAAACATGTGTGAATATGTTAGTGACACATTCAAAACGATCGCTGACCATCGCTTCTATGAGGACCGCGTCATGTGTTAGAATACGAATTGCGATTACGTGTAGAAATAATCAGTCGCTTATTCAATACATACCTGAATTTAACGTATGGTTAATAGGGAAGTAAACGTTTGTAGTTGATTTCCACCTGATGAATGTTGCTCAATGCTCAACTATATTTATTCCTAACAAGAGAGAGAGAGAGAGAGAGAGAGTTTTTTTCCAAATGAGTATTCGGTTAGTTAAAGTGGGTGAAGGTTGAGTTCGAAAGTTGCATGAGTCTTCATGGTCATTGACAGGAAGTATTGACTGCGAAACTTTCGAATTTCATTTCATCTGCCCGAACCAAAACCGCAGGGAGATCCAACTCACCCTTCAATCTCATACGGTTGCTGCAAAATCTATTTCCACTCAGATCTCTGAATCCAATTTCGATTGTACGGCATTGACACTCAACTTTACTCGCTGCTACACCCTAACACCGCATTACATCAATTGTTTCTCGGTTCGGATCATTCATTATCGTTTTCTCTCTCGTTCCAACTTTTATCCTTTGTTCCCTTTTGCATATGCAGCGAAATTACATAAGGTAAACACAACAGGTTTTCTAATTGAGTATGTAGAATAATTCACGAATTCAATAATATCGTCATCACACGGTTTATATTAGTATGAAAATGAGTTCTATTCAACCATAACGGAAGAATGCAATACATTATTTGCCTTGATAATACACTTGTACGTAATGAATAAATAATAACCTTACTAAGGGTCCATTATTGCCCTAGCTAAAATCTTGTAACGTTCAGAAATATGATAGTGACAAGAGATGCACTTTTATTGTTTTTTTTTTGTAATGTTGGTGCATTTTGAAAATCGGTCTTTCCCAACTGAAGTTTCAATTACAATTATTGTCGAAAATGAGATGATTATTTAGGGCAAACAGTCAACATGATTACATGAAATCATTGTGGGTCTACATCACTCAGAAATATATGATATTTGATTCAAATATGTTTATGGTGAACCACGAACTGAATGAAAAGATCACACAAAAAGTGGTCCAATTTTATGCTCCTGCCTACCGTTTCTTCTATTTTACCATTGGATATTTTTGAACAGAAGCAATATTCGAAATGTTGTTGTGATCATGGTTAGACATTTTACCCCTCAGGAATTATATTCTTATATGGATAATTGAAAAGAAGTCGCTATGGAGCAAAACGAAAACCGCGAACTGAGAAGTGAGTACAACTCCTCATCGTAATGGGGTGCAAAATTTTGATAAGAGGTTATGGAGTTCGAATAGTCTAACGAATTTAATTAACTAATGTGGAAACGTATTCTTCAAAATAATTTCGAAAATGAAGTTTTGAATTGAGTGTAGTAAGTCTGGAGGACAGCAAGAGTTCAGCCAGTTCCTGAAAAAGGGAAGAAAACTTTACCTTGTAATTACAGACCAATTGCATTGCTCTCTATCATTTCCAAAGTCATGGAAAAAGCAATCAATTCGAAGCTCATTAAATATCGATAGAAATCAGGAATAATTTATGATCGACAAAACGGATTCCACCATCAACGATCGACCAGTGACTTACTGACTTATGATTCTTATATTTAGCAGCATTCAATCATAAAATTTGGGAAAACGATAGCTGTTGCACTTGATATTTCACAAGCGTTTGATCGAGTTTGGCATCGACGTCTCCTTTCTAAACCGCCGTCTTATTGTTTGATGGAGTATCATCTGATATTCTCCCAATAAATGCAGGTGTTCCACGGGGTTCAGTTCTGACGCCCACTTTTTTCTGCTGCATATCAACGATTTGCTCGAGAAAACATCTTGTTCAGTACATAGTTTTGCCGACGACAGTACTCTTCATACTCTTCCAGAGACCCCATACCAGCTCGAGAAACAAAAATTCAAAGAAACAATCACGTCAATAAAATCAACGATGACATGTTAAAAATAATAGAATAGGGTAGCATGAACTTGGTGGAATTTAATGCCAGGAAAACCAAGGCATGTCTCTTCTCAAGGAAAGCCGATCTATCAGCATCTGGTGTTCAGATGTCAGGAGTAACTATTCCTACAAAGTCGAGTATCTCGATGCTAGGAATCACGATCAATGATAATCTCTCATGGGAGAACCATATGAGATCGATCGCTAAAGGTGCTTTCCAGAAACTTGGATTTCTATTTCGTGCGAAGAAATACTTCACTTCTCGTCAGCTTCTAATGATCTACAAGGCTCAACTGGTCCAACTGTCTTGGAATGTGTGGAGTTCGGGACCAAAACATCCATTGAGGCTTCTCGACTCTATTCAGAGGAAAGCAATCCGTCTTGTTACTGATTCTTCGCTCACAGACTCGCCACAGACTCACTTACTTCGTTAGAGCATCGTAGAAGAGTCGGAGACTTGTCTCTCTTCTATAGATATTCACACGGTCGGGGCACTTCCCTATTGTTATTAATCGTTCCACCCTTGGCAATATCTACACGGATGACTCGACGAGTACAGAACTCTCACCCCTTTGTTGTGAATTTGTAGACCTATCGAACCTCTCTTGCTCAGGGATCTTTTTTCAAGCTTTGGAACTCCTTGCCGAAAGAGGCTTACAAAGTTCAAAAATTCAAGGTGAATGTTAATTCGTATCTCCTGTCCCTTGATTCACACGTTGTTCTTTGAACATTACAGGGCTTCACTTTCGTGTGAATCCGCATATAAAAAAAACGACGTATCAAGGTCTAGTATCCGATATCGTCTTCAGGTGATGCCATGAAAACTTGCGAGGCACGTTAAGCCAACTCTTTGCAAAGTTGAGATTATACTCAGTTGACACGCTGGCTTGTTTCTAGCGTGAAACTGGCACGATATGTGCTCTCGGTGAGCCAGAGTCAGTCCATCTGTTGAGTCAGGAGTTTTGACACACATTTTCTATGCAGGGTCGACTGAATGCGTTGTTTTTAAGGAGGGAGGCAGCGTATTTGGATTTTCCTCAGACCGAAAATCCTCCTTAGGGGTGACCTTAGCTTCAGTTGTGTTGATATGTCCAAATCAGTCTTGCTGTTGATTTGCTGGAGTAAATGATATAGACAATACCACTCAGCAAGATATCCTATCAATACCATCAATGGATCAATCAATAGAAATGACTTGAAGTATGGCCCATGATTTCTAGTCGAATTATTCAATGATGAATTCTTCAACAAGCAAAGTTTTGATTGAAATCTTCTGAGCGAAAACTGAAAATTCCTTTCTACTCAACATGCATCACGTTGACGAAGTTGGCACCAACAGGAGAATATCTGCAAGTGCATTTCAGAGTTGTGCATGAGCTGTTCTGTGGGACTCTCAACTCTCGAACATTTCTCATTCGAATTTTGGAAAGTGTTTCCCAACTATCTTGAAAACCTTATCAACTTTGTGAGCTGGAACCTATTACACATACAAAGCACTCCATAGTCTTACCAAAGTGCATGCCTCCCGTCTTATGGGCAGAGTCAAATGTACTCGATAGGGCTCTCCTGATAGTTCAATGACGAGAATAAGGACTTTGATAATATATAATTGAGCGCAAACTTAGTGGGGAAGGTGAAGGACTATGTATACAGTCAAACTGGGGAAATTGAATTTACACTACAGCCGCAATGCTGCAAATTATTTCGAAGTACCCCTCTAATTACTTTGGGCTGTAGACTACGGTCGACTTGAGTGCTCGCCTATGATCATGAAGGAAAGATATTGGTTAATGTCATTGTTGAAAAAATCTCAGTTTATATGAATGGCATAATAGTTTCTGCAAGTTACATAGCATAACATTTTTTCCTTTTTTTTCATTCCGATGATTCTATTAGGGAACATAATTATTTTTGTGAAAGGGATTTTGGGCTTTAGACTGCGGTTGACTTGGCTGCGCGCCTAAGAGCATAAAAGGAAAATATTAATGAATGACTTTGTTGGAAAAAAACAGTTTTTTTCGAATGGTATAATAGTTCTTGCAAATAATATAATATTAATTCTTTGGGCTTTTTCTTTCCCAAGTCAATGCAAAGAGAATATGAAAATCCTATAGAATAAGGAACATCTAATATTTCCAAAATACATACTCAAAATTTAACTGCATGTTAACTGTGTGATAGAGAGCGGATCGTCTATTCCTCACTTCTCGTCAACTTCTGATGATCTACAAGGCTCAGATACGACCTGTCATGGAATACAGTTCTCATGTGTGGAGTTCGGCACCAAAACATTCATTGAGGCTTCTCGATTCTATTCAGAGATAGGCAATTCGTTTTGTTGGTGATTCTTCGCTCACAGGCTCATACACTTCATTGGAACATCGTAGAAGGGTCGGAGACTTGTCTCTTTTCTATAGATACTTTCACGGTCGATGCTCTTCTGAATTGTTATCAATCATTCCACCCTTAGCAATATCTTCACGGATGACTCGCGAGTACAGAATGCCCACCCCCTTGTTGTGAATTTGAAAACCTGTCGAACCTCTCTTGCTCAGGGCTCTTTTTTCAATAAAACAGCTGAGCTTTGGAACTCCTTGCCAAAAGAGGTTTTTCCTGAGGCTTGAAAACTTCAGAAATTCAAAGTGAATGTTAATTCGTATCTCCTATCCTTTGATTCACGCGGTCTTTTTTTAACATTACAGGGCTTTCCTTTCGTGTGAATCTACATGTTAAATAAAAATGTACCTTTTCGAAACTAACGATGTCCAACTCACAATGTATATAAAAAAATATTTTTGGTTGATGCAACATGAAACGCGTGAAAAAAAATCAATAGACCATTTTATTAGACAACGATTGCGCACGCTCGGTCTCCACACTTTTTCACGTAGAAATACAGGCGTCGTCCACTTTGTAGTTGTTTGCATTATTAATTCACCACAAGACTAAAAATCAAGATATAATATCAAATATAGTAATGAAAGCATATAAAAGCATACTCAAAGTCTACCTGAAAAGCTGCTGAATCAATGGAAACAGTTCCTTCAGAATGAGAACTACGTCCTGTCAGCAGCTCGTATTACTCAATACGTTTATGAAATTCCTGACGATGATAGAATGCAATGGCTTCGACACATCGAATAATTTCGCTGATCCATATAATATTGTAATCGGTCGACTATCGAATAGGTTAAGATGAAACTATATTCAAATGATCATTGAATTAGTAGTAATATCATATTGCCAATATCCTGTTTGATAGTTTGCTGCCAACTGCAGTTGTTTTGAATGAAAATCTAAATCATTTGGACGGAGAAGATGAACATTCTGTAAGTACAGTAAGTAAAGTATAGAAAATCGGATTTGTGATAAGGGCATGAAAATCGATCGAGTGGATCTAACTGTTCCAGAGCTGAATCTGGTATTATAACAGATAAAAAATTTAAATTCAGGAATCATATTTTCCTGTCGATAGAGAAGGTATTAAAAAAAATATGAAGTCTCCAAGACAAACTGCTCTTTCTGAACGGAATTCAGCACATATTGGTGCTAAAATTAGCTAAAACAATTAATTGAAAAAGTCCTGGTTGAGAATAATACCTGTAGGTAGTGCTTGCTCAGCATTAGCTTGATAGATATAGGAATGACTTACCACAAATTTCAGATTCAGTACCAATTTTTTTCTCTTGATAGCTCTTTGAGGGCCAGTTTTTCAATACAATGATAAATGAGTTGTCTGTCAGATAGATGGAAGGAGAGAGGAGGTGCGCGTGGATAATATTTGGCAGTGACAAGGAAAAAAACTGATGGTTATTTTGATTTGACAGATATCTTTCATTGAAAAACCGGTCCTGAGTACGAGGAAAATAAATTTGATGCTGTGGTTAACGTTATTTGCCACATTATTTATTTCATTGATTATTTATTATTCATAATTTCCAATGTTAGACACTTTTTCTATTGCTCCTAATCTCGTTCTGGCCATAGTCGGCTAATTGCATTTGGTGATGGAAACTCATTTGTTATTTGAACTGTAGATTAACCCAAGAGAACTTACCGAGCTACCGGTTCGGTTGATGTAATTGGTATCTAGGCAACCGACAATTGATCATCGTACCGAGATAGGCAGAAAAATTCTACCTCGACCGCGGATTGAACCAGTAGTGAGAAGATAACTACATTTTGAATATTTCAATTCATAGAGCTGAATTAGAATTTCCCCTTAAAAAATTATGTAATTCATACTCAACGGTCTAACATTCCTTTACCAGTCTTTATTATATAACTCACTTCTGGCACGAAACATTTATGAACCCACCCAGTATAGGGAGCCGATCAAAGGAAGACCCCACGAATCTTTGTTGGCTCCAACACAAACGTTTGTGATTATAAAATATCTAATGGTACAGAAACATCAAATTTAATTCGTTCTCTTCCCGACAACGAAATTAAGTATGGAAGGGTCAGCTCTCGCGTATGGCTCGAGTTAATTGTTCGATAGGCGTCACTAATTTGATAAGTGGACGTGCAATCAGCCTTTCGACACGGTTCCACCCTGCGGCGATCGCCGCTACCAACTTACACCAACCGGTTTCAGTGCCAGCTCCCAGCTATCTCAGTTTCATGAGCAATTCGATTTCCCGACTCTCCAGCGAGTGGATTGTTATAGAAATACACGCTTGGGGCAAGACTATACCTACCTAATTCTTGATAGTTTCTCGGCACGGTATTTCAAAATTATTGGAGATACTCTTTGTATCGTGGGGTAGAATATAGGGTTTCCAAACGAAACTTCACACAAAATTTTCAGGACGGATGGAAATATCAAAATTTCACTAAAGCTCTCTCAATCCATATGTGAGGGTCTCATCGTTTGAACCATGCAATTTTCAATTCTCTAAATGGTTCAGGCTATTGATTGATGTTCCAAAATGAATAAATGAATCTTTTGAAAAGTAAGGTCAGTCTTAAGTATCTATTATTATATCCGACCGATGCCAGTGGGGAGATCTTCGTAGTATCATCCAAGGAAGAAGTTGTTTTATGTCCGATGTCAGCCTTATAACTTACTGTAGGTAGTTGACACCTGAACCAATATCGCCAGCTTTCTAGCATGCTTACCGACGATGTCATATTCCGAAACTGAAATCTCTCGTCGTGGATGTCTAGTGGAAAACTAAAAAAAATGGTTTAATGGAATGCAAAATCTCAACAGAAATGTAATCAGCGACCGCTCATATCTATAAATGTCGATATTGGCAGAAATTACCTGCAAAACTCCGTTTCACCTTCACATGAAAGATTGGCGTTCAGTGATGCCAGATTATTCTGTTTTCAATTCCAAGAAATAAACAAATTAGAAAGTTCATTCGCCTGGTCAGAATCACTGTTTTGGGCTTTCATAATTGAACGATCCGATTTTCAGTCCAATCAGTTGCTTAGTGAAAAAGTTGAAAAAAAAATTTCCTAAAACCAAACCATTCAGATCTCAATTCCAAGTGATCCACAAATTTGAAAATTTATTCGCCTGTCAAAATCACAGTTTTGGATTTTCATCATTGAACTGAATTTCAGTCCAATTAGTTATTACTATTACAAAACCTACAAAGCCGAATCTCATACATATTTCAAAGTGGCGATGTGTAGTATCGTTAATTCTTGTCAAAAATTTCAATAAACATTTTAGTCAAATAGAGATTCTGGTAATTAATCTCTTAGTTCAGAAATGAGCACTCAAAATAATTATTGTGGTAATTCCACCTAGAGATATAACCCCGGATTTCTACTTATTTCAGGTTCACCCCATTGAAAAACTAACGAATTCTTGGCAAACATTGAGGAAAATGAGTATCACGGGAATATATCAACGACACAAAAGGCCAGTAATGCAATGAAACAAGAAGGCTTTGAAAGAACCGTACTCAGATGATGAAATAATACAAATTCTCTTTTATAAACACAATAACAGAGATAGTGAAGTGTTAGGTGGCTCGTGAATAAATATGTGGCTCAATATTGCATTTTCGGTAGTCTGCTGAATTGCTCTAGTGCTCTAGCTGCTCTAGTGACGTTTTGATTACTGCTGCTCAAAGTGGGTAAGTGACATGTTATGTCAAACAAAATATCGTTCTCTGCTCATGTCGAAATATTTTCAAAGGTAATACCACGAGTCTTTCAAATTTAATCGATAAATTTTCATTTTCCACAAAAACTTTTTTATTTAGCAAAAGTATGAAAACAAACCGATTGATAAACTCACGATTCCGTAGGACCAGTGATTTTATCTAATTCGGTTTGTTTGAATGCTTTTGCCTCAAAATAAAAAAGTTTGAGTGTTTCGAAAATGAAAATTTATCTTATTAAATTTGAAGAACGAGTTGTATTTGGAGAGATTATTTTTTGAACAAATAGAAGGAAGAATAATGTAATTGATCAGTATTTCATTTACATAAGAAGGAAAGGAGAATAGGTGAAAATTTTACAAATTTGAAATGTCAAACAACGATGTATGCCCTCTATGATCCAGACGAGATATGATGCTTACGCAGTGAATATGATAATGCTTGCCGACGATACTAAGAGATGGCGTCACACCTTTCATTGTACAAGGTTGATAATTGAAAATTTCTTATGAAATGAAAATCGCGCCAGAAGGAACATAAAATAATTCGTTATGTCGTTGTATCAGAATCTTCATACAACGGTTTCTTCTCATACAACAAAAAATGAATTGTATTTGATAAAAACTAATTTTACGCCATCTTCATTTGAATTAAGGAAACCTTAAATATTTGAATCGGTCGTTCGCTATATCTGTCATAAGGTTGGGGTTATAAGCTATTTTACGTGTTTGAGTGTTCATTGAAATGTGTTATGTTATTATTATGCTGAATAAGTGAAAAGTGAATGACTATTAATAATGAGGTAACTCTTCATTCATGATAATTTATATAAATATGAGCCAGTTCAATAGAATCGACGCGGTAAACGTATAGTTTGACAGTTCAAAGGTAAACAACGTTTTATCGAAAGGACCAGGCAGTTTTATCGGTATAATATCTAATGATTGGCTAGAATCCATAGAATAACCCGCTACTATTGGTTGAAATGCCATAACAACACATTTTGACAAGTGAAAAAAATAATCAAAGGTAATACCACGGGTCCTTCAAATTTAATCGATAAATTTTCATTTTCCACAAAAACTTGTTATTTGGCAAAAGTATGAAAACAAACCGATTGATAAAATCACGAGTCCGTAGGACGAGTGATTTTATCTAATTCGGTTTGTTTGAATGCTTTTGCCTCAAAATAAAAAAGTTTGAGTGTTTCGAAAATGAAAATTTATCTTATTAAATTTGAAGAACGCGTTGTATTTGGAGAGATTATTTTTTGAACAAATAGAAGGAAGAACAAATTAATTGATCAGTATTCCATTTACATAAGAAGGAACGGAGAAAAGGAGGTGAAAATTTTACAAATTTGAAATGTCAAACAACGATGTATGCCCTCTATGATCCAGAAGAGATATGATGCTCACGCATTATAATGCTTGCCGACGATACCAAGAGATGGCGTCACACCTCTCATTTTACAAGGTTTTTATGAAATGAAAATCGCGCCAGAAGGAACATAAAATCATTCGTTATGTCGTTGTATCAAAATCTTCATACAACGGTTTCTTCTCATACAAAAAAAATTAATTATATTTAATAAAAACTAATTGTACGCCATCTTCATTTGCGTTGAGAAAACCTAAAATATTCGAATCGGTCGTTAGCTACTAGCTATATCTGTCATAAATTTGGGGTTATGAGCTATTTACGTGTTTGAGTGTTCATTGAAATGTGTTATGTTATTATTATGCTGAAAAAGTGAAAAGTGAATGACTATTAATAATAAGGTAACTCTTCATTCATGATAATTTAGGAGCCAGTTCAATAGAATCGACGCGGTGAACCTTATAGTTTTGACAGTTCAAAGGTAAACAGCGTTTTATCGAAACAATCGAAAGGACCAGGCAGTTTTATCGGTATAATACCCTATGATTGGCTAGAATAACCCGCTACTATTGGTTGAAATGCCAAAAACGTCACATTTTGACAAGTGAAAAAAATAATCACTATAATTCGCTGTAGGTTACTACTGCGGGAAAATAAATCCGATGAAGTACCTGAGTTGACATGGTAACGCGAAACAAAATACCCATTACATTGGTCAAAAACTGTTGGTGTGAAATTTTCAATATATAATAATTATATTAATATACGGTTTCCATCACAAAGTGTTCAATTGAATGATAAATGCTGTTCGAAACTGAAAAAATTTCATCATCTCTTTATAATGTAAATCTTCGAATGCATATATTTTTGCTTTGAAGCACCATGACAGTTCGAAAAGTTGAGGTTGCGTCAACCACTATTTTCTCTGATGATACGATTTCAGTGCGTTGTCCTTCCCGCATTATAATCAAAATCAAGTATGGTAGGGTTAGTTCTATGTCTATGGCTCGGGGGGGACGTGTTCACTAATTTGATAAGTGGACGTGCAATCAGCTCTTCGACACTGTTTCGCCCTGCAGCAATCGGCGCTACCAACTTACAACAGCTTCCAGCTTTCATGAGCGCCGGTTCTATTCGATTTCTCTACTCTCCAGAGGACGCTATACGTGAGCGGTTCCGACGTGTTATTAATAAACGTCTCATATCGGTAAAAATGATCGTGAAATGGGTGGCACAGACAACTTTTCACCTATTTCATGGGAGTACCAACAGGAAGTTTCAAAATTCCGCTGGCTACCCTGATCCCTCCATTATCCATAAAATTATTGTCTTGGTTCTCACTAGTAGTAAAGATGGCATTACATATGACAAATGGTATTCGAATATTAGTGACGCTATTGGATGAATGAGTCCCTCTCTAAAGGTACTGAAATATTGAACGTAACAATTGATCATCCATGTGCTACATATCGACACAACATCTGAAAACTGCCATCAGCTAGAATCAGACCGGAACGCAGGGATATTTTTTCAACCATTTTTTTACAGTCTTCTTTGGGAAGGGTAAATACTCGATGCTGAAATAAACCCTTATCTGAAAAAAAAACACTTTGGGATACCGAATGTGAAACACACTGTGTACTCCTCGAGCACTCAATCAAAAATACCGACATAGTGAATGGGTGCATTTCAAATTGGACCTTCGAAGTGATCCAACAATATGGATATATCTTTTTGATGATACTTCTCAAACAATCAAATAAATTGTTCGTAAGACATTATTTGCGATGGATAAAGGAATTGATATAAAGACCAGAGATTGCCATGCTGGATCTAGCATACAGCCAATGATATAATTGCAGATGAATTCGAAATTAGAGTTCTCTACCAAATAACAGTTGCCACATTTGATGTTCTTCAAGAGAGGTTATGGTTGAAAAACTAACAAAGGATATGGTTGTAGACGAATCTGAAATCAGCGTTTTGTGTCAGTTGATAGATCAACTTGCAAAGGATTTGATTGTTGACGAATATGAAATTAGAGTTCTGTGCCAAATGACAGTTGACATATTTGCTGTTGTTCAACAGAGGTTATGGTAGAAAAACTAGCGAAGCATATGGTTGTAGACGAATCTGAAATTAGCGTTCTGTGTCAGTTGACAGATCAACTTGCAAAACATTTGATTGTTGACGAATCTGAAATTAGAGTTCTGTGCCAAATGACAGTTGACATATTTGCTGTTGTTCAACAGAGGTTATGGTTGAAAAGCTAGCTGAAGATATGATTGTAGTCCACTCTGGAATAATAAGAGTTCTGTGTCAGTTGACAGATCAACTTGTAAAGGATTTGATTGTTGAAGAATCTGAAATTAGAGTTCTGTGCCAAATGACAGTTGACAGATTTTGATGTTGTTCAACAGAGGTTATGGTTGAAAAGCTAGCTAAAGATATGATTGTAGACCACTCTGGAATAATAAGAGTTCTGTGTCAGTTGACAGATCAACTTGTAAGGGATTTGATTGTTGAAGAATCTGAAATTAGAGTTCTGTGCCAAATGACAGTTGACAGATTTTGATGTTGTAGGTCAGAGGTTATGGTAGAAAATCTAGCAAAGGCTATGATTGTAGACGAATCTGAAATGAGTGTTCTGTGCCAAATGACAGTTGACAGATTTGATATTTGGCCCACCAAGCTGGATCCAGTAGCATTTTTTCATATGCTGGATCCAGCATACCGGCGGCGGGGATCCGCAGATATATCAAATTTGAAATGAGTTACTATTTGCAGTGGTTCAGGTACTATTCTATTACTGTGATCAATTTTTATGTTTTCTGAGTTTACATTTTTTCTAGAAATGAACTCAACATTCAGTGCTTTTCTTCAATGCCTCCCCTCTCTTTCAATTTTTGAACGGGTCAACCCAAGGAATTGAAACTCGGTATAATGAAATTGCTGCATAAATACTATAGTCCAAGATCCCAGAGCAATCAGACA
>JAVJAQ010001494.1:0-99209 GCA_032362365.1 Zygogramma bicolorata | reverse complement strand
CTTTTGATTTCTTAAAGAATCGAAAACGATCAACTCAAGAGCCTTGGACACTAACAGCCATTGTTGTTAAATAATCAAATATCAACTCATTAATGAATCATCGATATCATTTCTCATCGAATCTATAATTTTTGTCAAATGCGATGATCTAATGCTACATCTTTAGTCGTCTTATCACAGAAGGACATTTTTAATCATGCTCTTTATTTTTTCAGTAATCGAAGGTCGATGTGATATTGAATCATGAGTGCAGGTATACTAAGAAAAGTAAAAATATTTCGTGCAACTTTTCAAAGTTTGTGAGCTATGAAAGGCGTCCCAGATTTTCTGAACAGAAGATATCTCTGTAACTTGGAGAGTTAGGAAAGAAATCGAAAAATCATGTTTTCGAACATCGAATTGCCTTCCATATACGGCACTCAAAATGATTCTGTTCGTGTTCATACCCCTGAAAATTCACCCCCATCCCCGTTTTTTCAAGTGGCACCATCCATTTTTTTTGCAGATATATAATCGTTACATCATTGTTTATCTGTCGATAAACTCATTTTGAAAATTTATTGCTCACTCATAATTCTTTTGAAGTCGGTATTGATCGATAGTTGCACTTTTCGTTTGTAGAAAAAATGGTTGGCAGAAGAAGGAAATTGTTCTTGTTGATATCCCTCATCATTCACTCAAAACATATTTTTCCACTTTTCGCAAAGATCAATTATCCTTACACCAAACTGATATTATTTACTTTCGACGCCCGTTTTGATAATTGATCTTGACAGAAATAAAAAAAAAAGTATAGTCAATCATAAGAGATATCAACAAGGAAGATGTTCATAAGGCGTCTTCTGAAAACCATTTTTTGTACAAACGAAAAGTGCTACTATCAGCCAATAACGACTATGAAAAAACAACAATCGAGTGATAAGTGTTCAAGATAAGTTTGTCGCCAAGGATAATAAAAATACGATTTCTCTCTGAAAAAGATAGAATAAGTTAACAAAAGGGTGTGAATAAACCAGGGTGAACAAAAGAAACTGTTTTTTTAGCTCCTTCGTGGTGTGATGATGATGATAATGAAATTTGTCCGAATTATATTATCAATTCCTTATTATTCGAAATTGTATTTCAGAATGATAAAAGGTGTTATTCAAAAGAATATTCTGATATATTTGGTATAATAGTACCTATCTTGAGAGATATCGTTTCGAAAGTAGCTTACGTTGATGCTATAAATGCAATTTTTGCAGTGTTTGTCAATTTATTCAATCTTTCTCAGAAAGAAATCGTATATTTATGAATAAACATTATATTTATGGAAAACTAAAATAAACGTGTCAAAGATACAAAATCTGTTAGACAAAACAAGGTGAAAGATTACAAAAAACAAACCATAAATAAAAACCATATGAAGTATTATAGTAATATATCAAATAAAGTAATATGAATAACATCAGCAGGTTGATAAATGCTAAAGACAGATTAAAATATAAAAACTAAACTGAGTCATGAACAAAATACCTGAAAATAATAGAAGGCCCTCTCTATTTTGCCTAGTAATATAACCCGAGTCAGTTTTAACTGCGTTTATAGATATGATATACAGGTCTCCAGAATGAATAGATTAGCTAATGTTGATTTTTTGTTGTTGATAAATATGGATTTGACTTTGTCTTGCACTTGTACCTCATTGTTTTTTTTTCAAACAATGAAGACAAAATTCAAGAGTTGAGTAGAAAATACTCAGAATGGTACTCCGTACCTATGATGAGATTATATTGAAAAAAGGAAGCCGTTTTTGTTCTCTCAAAGTCAAGTTCTCTCGCAATAGTTCTGATCACATGACATCCAGAGGCAAGTATTTTTTGTTAAGGCAATTAGTGGAGTTCAAACGAGAACCTATCGTGCTATCCCGTGGGCACTTCGTTGCTGAAATGTAAAACCCATTTTTTATCGTTCTAAATACCTTTGCAATGCAAAATCACTTGGTCGTCCTTAAATCATGGTTGGAGGGGAGTGGGGGGAGCATTTTTGAAAAAAAATGCAAATTTTTTTTTCATCGGTTTTCAGATTTAAGATTTGAGATAATTCATTCCTCAAATTTGCATACCCATAAGGACATAAGAAATATTGTTTTTCAATTTATTAAAATACTTTGCACTATTATTATATATGGAGCGCCTTCACACAAAAACGCTTGCCCTGAAAATCCATATTTTTGAAATCATTTAACTCGCTCTACCTCGAAAAGTATTGGGTCTATCAAAAAAAGGCTCTCTATAAACGTTATAGACTAAACATCAAAGAACATGTTGTTTTTTTTAGAAATACGATTGGATTATTATTTCAAGAGGAAATTGAATAATTAGAATGGTATGTCGCGGCGGACAGCGGCGAGCGCAGAGATGCGAGGAAGGGCGAGATTATATTATAGGAAAAAATGTGATGGTGACCAAGTGGTATCGAAAACGATGTTTACTCGAATTAACATAATCGATGCTTTTCCAATTCATCCTGACACAAAATCTGAAACTTTTCCAGTTGCATATCTATAGTGAACACCATGTCGAGAGGAAAAATACCTTCTAGAAATTATTTTCAATACAGTTAATACATACTATAGGTGTTTTTTTTATTTTAGTATACTCCGCAGAGAATGCTGGGCATAAACGTTGTTAGTTCTGTGCGAAGATGGATCGGATAAGCTGTACATGTTATTTTCTCCTCCGTCATGTACACTCACCGTGCCAATGTTCGATTTTCAGAATACACTCGTCCTCTCATCTCGCTGAAAATCAATATTCGTGTCAAAAAGGTACTGGCGAATAATCAAACTAAATGATAAGATATTGAAGAGGCTGAACGATGAATAAGATAATCGAAAAAAAATCATCTCTCGTTATAAGTAAAGCTTTTCAAACATTTCATTTAAATCTGGTCCGATAATTGTGCCATAGAGCTGTGGGTATGATATCGAAAAAAAAATCTATCACAGGACAAAGGTGTTCAAAATTTGATCTGATGTCACTGAGATAGCTGGAAAAGTACAAATAATATCTTACTGTTTTATGGAAGAAAATACCACCGTGTATTGAAAGATATACAGGCACTCTTGCAACATTCTTTGTGGAAATATTCATCGGCGGTGAGTTAATGATATTATTTATGATTTGTACTTACGGAAATGTCGTGTTTCTGTCTGTTCATGATCAGTTGTGGTACCAAATTTTGTTTTCCTTTATACATTTTTCAATAATATCTCTCAATCGTTTGCTTTGAATTTCCATTAGAATATGTGTGTTCAGCTCAATTAGAGTATATCAGATTTGATGAATGAATGTAATAGAGTCACGTTATACCACTATGGCTACTACCCTTGGGATTTGTGTGTTTATTGCGGACCATTGACAGAAGCTACGTTCGGATAAGTACTCGGGTCATGGGTAAGGAAGGTATAACGGGACAGAATTGGTTTTCAGGTATTGGGAAGTCATATTTGTTAAAACACTCAGGACGTTTTTCAATTTCGATGGCTTCGCGGGTAATCCTCTCCCGGGGGGGTTTTGGCCTTGGCAATGTTTTTTTTTTGTTTTTGAAATATATTTTGAAATATATTCCTGAAAAATGGGTTCCACTTTCAGGTGAGTTTTAACTATCTCATTGTTCATCGTAGTTTAGAATAGTATTCGTTCTCAATAGTTCGTTTCTCTTTTATTGGTTCTATGGTTTGAATCTTGTGAGCTAGTTACACGTGGGATATTCCTGATTTTCCATTGTGGGTAAATAGTTCGAAACCTCAGAAACCTTTTTCGATTTAGGCGGCGGTAACATTGGATAAGAATTCATACAAAAATTCAGTCGTACGATTTCGTAAGAAATCGTCGGAATCCAACAAATGCGTATATTTACATGGTTGTGGTTATATTATATACGACCATTTGTTACGGATTCGTACCATTTCCATACTACCAAAATATTTTGTTCATATCTACGACTAGCTTGCATTTTTCTGGTGTTTTCAGAGTGACAAAATAGATTGCGAATTACTGATAATGTCAGTGCACGAAAAAAGGTCCCTGTGGGATCGAAAAGCGTATGAACGAATTTTTGTACGAATTCTTATCCAATGTAACCGCCGCCTTATGTGTATTACTGAATGATAGTGGGATATGAATAAATAAAGGCTCACAATACATATAGAGAAATTTTAACTTAATGTTAATTCGTTAATCTCCTGTCCCTTCATTCACGCGGTGTTCGTTAAACATTACAGGGCTTTCCTTCCGTGTGAATCTGTATAAATCAAAAAGTCAACCTGGAAATCACATCCGAAGTTAATTGCTTCTGAAGTCAAATTGGTCTCGGGGCAATATCCCATATTTCGTGAAAAATTACATGATTTTTTCTTGTATAATTCTGTCGAATATCTTGGAGGTGTAAGAAATCAAAAATTTTTGAAGGTTATTTGACCTATGTGATTTGTCGCCTTTTTTTATTGAATGGTGTTATCAAGGCAATGTGTTCATTGTTTTCTTATTGTTCGTGTCCGGTATAAATATGGATTTTTGAAAGTTTCTTTGCTTTAAAAAATATTTTTCCATACAACTAATCAGAATTTGGATTTATCATACGGAGATAATTAGGATTTTTTTTTCCAGTTTCAGAATTTATATTTAGGAAAATGTTCATTTCTCAACAACTCTTTCTCGTGAGATTGTCCTATTTTTTTCAAAATGGGGGTACTCAATTCTCTATTTAATATTTTCAGTCATGCGCTATATACTATTTGACCAGAGGCCAATCTAAATGCATTTTAGTCGGTTATCAAACATGCACAACTTTCGACGGTAAACAAAATTAATTTTCCTACAAGCGTGCGTGATTCACCCTCTACGCGCACACAATTCAGTTTGGAAAGTGTCATTTTCCCACACTAGTGCGGGAAAAGTTTTCCCACACTAGTGCGGGAAATTTTCTCTAACACTAGTGCGGGAAAAACATTTATATGATATCCTCGTAAAATATAAGTGGTGGGTGACAAAATATGAAAGTTCAAGCTTTTTTGTTGCAATACTAAGTGAGTTTGTTCAAAATTATTCATCATTTTGCACTATTTATTGAAAAAATGAACAAATATTGATAAACAAAAATGTATTCATGAAGTTGGGAAGCTGAATACACTTTTTGGTGAATGAATCGAAGGTTTTTGTATAAAGTGTATATTTAAATTTGATTCTATTGCAAAGCGCTTTCGACTTTCGTCATTATCAGTGCTAGCCTGGAAGTAAATACTCTGATTGAAAGGAAACTTATATGAAATTTTAAATTTTGAGGTTATGAAAATTATGAAACTGGGTAGAGTACTTACTCGTCAGGGTACAGGAAGCATCTTTGACATACAGCTCTTATGTCAAAGATGCTTCCCGTACCCTGACGAGTAAGTACTCCACCCAGTTTCATAATTTTCATAACCTCAAAATTTAAAATTTCATATAGTTCTCCTTTCAATCAGAGTATTTACTTCCAGGCTAGCACTGATGATGACGGAAGTCGAAAGCGCTTTGCAATAGAATCAAATTTAAATATACACTTTATACAAAAACCTTCGATTCATTCAAAAATGTATTGTTATGAAAATCACCCTATATATAGGCTTTGATTGATCTGATAACGAGTGGGTAACAATTGATGTTGTCATGCCGATCAATACACAAATTTGTTTGTAATTGCCAGAGTGACAGACAAAACGTTACTTATATATAAAATTTTCGATTCGGTGAAATTGCCACAATGGATTATTCATCTGATGAAGAACTTCCACAAGAAATCGTGCAAGCAGCTACAGATGCGAACTTAGAGTTATTGCCAACGAAATCTTAACAAAGGTATGAAAAGCAATACACGAGTTTTATTGGTTGTTGCAACAATAAAAAAGTGGAAACACCAAATAAAGAAGAAGTATTCTTGGCTTATTTTCTAGAAATGTCTGAAACATGGAAGCCGAACTCTTTATGGGCAAGATATTCAATGTTGAAGAGTGTATTCAAAGTAAAGCAAAAAAAAAAATAATTGCATTCATTAAAAGACACAATGTCGGTTTTCGACCGAAAAAAGCCAAAATCTTCACTCAAGAAGACGTTTCAAAATTTATGACTGAAGCACCCGATGACATATACCTCATGATTAAGTTAGTAGCAATTTTTGGATTAGCTGGTGCTTGCAGACAAGAAGAGCTGACAAGACTCACCATTGACGACATAGACGACAAAGAAAACCTGATAATTGTTAATATCAAGGATTCCAAATGTCATTCCTCTAGATCCTTCGTGATATCTGAAAAAGCAAATGATGGTTATTTTTTGAACGTATACAGAAATTATGTACATTTACGTCCAAAAGAGACTCCTCACCGTCGTTTATTCTTGTATTACAAAAGTGGAAAATGTACTGTGCAATGTGTAGGAATAAATACCATAGGAAAGATACCCTCCGAAATAGCAGTATATCTGCGCCTTCAAAATCCAGAGCTTTACACTGCTCACAGCTTCAGGCGTTCCTCAGCCACTTCACTTGCTGACTGTGGTGTGGGTATAACTAATATCAAACGCCTAGGAGGATGGAAATCGACTTCAGTTGCAGAGGGGTATTTAGAAGACTCCACCAATCGAAAAAAAGAAATGTCCAAGAAAATTCTCAATTTGAACACTACATCGTCTTCCGGGTGCATTTTAGAACCATCCACGTCTATATCGATCGGCGACGATTTGATGCCTGTGCCTGCACATTCGATTTCTTTCGATTGCCCGAGTTACCTTCTTCTTCAGGAAATCAGCCATCTTCAAACAATATGCTGGCTTCCGCTATAAATTTACATAATGCATCAAATGGTACATTTACAATAAATATTACGAATAATTAGTGGATAGAAAATGTTACTCTTGTTAGTTGTTTCCATTTGCATGAATAAATAATTGAAAAAATGAATTTGTTTCCTATGCTTGTAGAAAAAGTATTGTTCCTAACTCAAGCGGAAAGTGTCTTTCCGCACTTGTTAGGAAAATTACTATTATCTACAACTGTCAAGTAATGTAACTAGTGCTTTTTTGAATCTATTAGGTACCGCACTAGTGCGGTAATGAGATAGGAAATAAATTTCAACCAAAATAAAACGTTTATTGAATAAATACAAAAAAGTCAAAACGATAAGAATTCAACAAAACGTTATTTTTCTCTCAAGACTTACATGGAAATCTAATTATTTCTTCCTTCGTGAAACCTTCGACTTCTTAGGTTTGTAACCCTTGGATATTCGTTTCAGGAATGCTATCAGATTACTATGTTTCTTGATATCGACCTTTTGCTTGATTAGAAATCCTGTCCTCAACATTGAGTAATAGCAACAGAGAGATGAAGGCTTCTGTAATATGCTTAGTTGCTTACTTCATTAAAGTATACTTACAATCCCTTTTCATTCTTCAAGCTAACAACCTTCCTTACTCTGCACCATTTTTCATACCTATCATAAACTAAACGGTGTTTTTCTCGGGATTTCTCGGGCACCAGATTTGAAATAACACTTGTCGCCGCATTTTCGATATCGGATGATAGATCATCTTCACTTGAAGACATTTTCACTCAAGAAACTTAATGATGGTTCACATTATAAACCCACTGTATAATCTGAGAAGTTGTCTATGATTATTTTTTTTTTCGCAAATTTGTCCTGGTCCATGAATTCCAAAAAAAGTATGCTTTGACCATGTAGTGTTGCTTCTATGACATGGATTTCCTCAAATTCAACAATTTTGCACATTTAGGATAATTTTTTTTTAGACAGATTTTTGTCGATACGGTTAAACTCACCATCATTATGACTTGAGAAGCATCAGTTAGTTGCCATGTCACTGTAAGAATAATGAAATAGAATCGGGCATATCTGATCTGAAATAAGTTTGAGTTCGTCAATGTTTTTTTACACTCTTTTTGTATTATTTTGGAATGGAGATAGTATTTTGCATTCATTATGTTCTGATCGGTCAGTAGTAGAGGAAATCATCATAAACAACTGTTTCGACATGTTCATTTCTGAAATGTCCCAGAAAGCTAAGTATTTACCCCGAATGCATGCTCTAGTTCACGTGTATCACAGGTATCAGATCAGGAACAACATCAAAACAAATATTTGTAAAAGTTGGTTGGTACAAATGGTATGAAAGTAATTCAGGTTTTTTAATGTGGTAGTTACTGTTTGGAGTTGTGATGGCGAGTTTAGATGAGCTTTTCATAATTCGAAGGAAACTCACAATACAGCATCGTTATACAGATTAATTTCGTTCATTATTTGTTTATTCTAGCTTATGAATGTACTGCATGAGTATCTAGATGGGTTTTTCTTTAATTGAATTTTCAAGTATAATTTTTTATTCCGTCTTCCTTTTGATATCGCTAGAGCAGGATTCAGGTACGTTCTCAATGTCAATTTTTTGGGTTCACTCTTGAAGGCGTTGTTCTGGTTATTTTGAATAGTGAGCTCTGGCAAGCTGTCAACTTCCTTTTACGAACCTTGCTTTTCATTTATGAGAGCCTTCTTATTCCCTGCCCTTTCTACATTGGAAAAACGTTTCACAACTATGTTCATAGTGGTTTATTCCTGAGATAATTCTTCAGATATCCTTGTATTAGTTTCTTTAAATTTCGGATAGAATTTCTTTTTTCAACTGAAATTATTCAGTACCTACTCTTTCGTCAAAGCTGACATGAATTTCACCAAGATGTGTTCATTTTCTTTTTGATGTATCCAAATATGACGAACAATCATGAAGCTGTGGTCTGATTAAACAAAATATTTATCAGTAAATTGACGATGAATTGCAAGTATTCAATCAGTTCTTTATGGTCTACACTACCAGATGACAAATGGTTTAAGGAACTTAAATATCATATGTTTGCCGACTACAGTCAATTTTGTTATTCTTCCACAGCTAATGATGCAAGGCAAAGCAAAAATTTAATTGGTGAAGATTTGAACTACTTTGTCGATATATCTAAATAGCATCAGTAATGAAATTTTCGAAGAAAACCACACCAAAAGTTGGTGATCTGATCATGAGAATATGTGATATTCAAATAATTACCTGTTGTACATAGGGTGAAAAACCTGTGACTTGTCATTGACTAACTCAAATTCCATGAACACTCGTCAACCTTGATTTAAGGTACGCGTCCATAGGTATGCATCGTACGTATCGTACGAATCGTATAAAACGGATCGATTTGTGGTAGTGCGTCCACTGTATCCGTAGCCATCGGATTGCCGATGCGATGGTCGGTTTTTAAGTAACATTCGCATTTTCGTTGAGAGTGGACGATCGGAAACATTACAGTGTGTAATGAAGTGTGTAGTGATGAAGAACTTGCTATTCTTGCTTTGTTATTAGATGAAGAAGATGAAGAAGAAAGGAGAGGAAATAAGAGAAGACATAGAATGTGTATACATGACATATTCCAAAAAAAGATCACAATTTGGAGAATATCATACACTGTTCACTGATTTGCTCAACGACGACGTAAAATTATTCCAGTATTTTCATATGTCTCATGCGTCCACTTATCGGCAATCCGCATGACGTCATCCGCACCACTCGGAAAAGTTGCCCCTTCGATCTATTTCATCGGCATTACCGACGGACCGATACGTGCGATCCGTCCGCTGCCGGTCAGTGGACGCATATGTATAACTTACTATACTAATAATTCTAAAATCCATTTCATACGATCCGTACGATACGTACGATGCGTACCTGTGGACGCGTACCTTTAGAGGGCATATGGTGAAATGGAAATTTAGTGTTGAGACGCCAAAATTATTTATTTGTGAATATATAGTATTACCTAGCCTCAATCACTGTAGTATCAAGCCTTGGCACAAACTTAGATACTTTTCCAGTTGCACACTGGTAGTGTAGATCATGACGGAAAAAATAACACCTTCTTTAAATAAATTTCAACACAATGAATACATATAATAGGTGTTTTCATCTTAGTAATTCATTTATTTTTCTACTAGAGAGCTTGATAAATAATTATCTCTGAGCGAAACGTCCATCTGGAATGAAATATTCCCCTGGTCACTGGAACTTTATTTACAAATAGCTCTATATTCTGCTTGTGTCGAATTTTCATATGCATGGCACACAAATTGGGTACGAAAAAATGTTTATGAAGCCAGTGCCCGTCGGGTCATAAAGGCAGGGGAATAGTAGCAGTTTCAAATTATATCTTTCTTTCTTTCTGTGACTGAATCAAACGTCTCTGAATGATATACACATACCTGTCAACATATAGTATTGGTATTTTTTATTTAACTTTTTGAATGGAAGTTATAATTTTTATTTTTTGATATGCAGAAGAAGAAAGCCAAAAAATGATTCCCGGAGATATATTCATTTTTAAATTCAATTATATAATATAATCGTAGAACTTTGTATTTAATCCACTCTTAGTCGACTCATCCCATATTACCTTTGAATGAATATTTTAGCTGGTATATCATCATTATTATAATCACTATTAATCTGAAGACTCTCTTTCATGTTTTTCGATTTCTTGTTACTGTAAGGAGCAAGAGTGAGAATAGACAATGTCCAATTTTGTATCCCAATGATAGAGATATGAGGATATTATTGTTCATGACGATATATGGATTGATAAATCTATTTTTATTAATATTTCATTCACCATTCTATGACAACATTTGGATTGGGATCATTGAATTCTTCGAATATTTCATGAAGATTCTTTACTCGATAATACCTTTTGAATGATACGTCAACCATGAAAAAATCGGCAGAGAAATTAAAGGCGTGCTGGGTGAAGTTATTTTTGTTGCACTTGTGTGAAATTGTACGCTTCAATCAAGATGAATAAAAATCCTGGTGTGTTGACTTGTACCTAATAGATTGTAAGCAAATTTTCTCGACTTTCCGCTATTTTGATTTTGATCAATTCAACTGAAGAGATGCCTTCGAGAGTTTGCCATCAGAGGCGCACCTTACGTGATTTTAATTTAATCTGTGATGCCATGATAACCGTCTGCTCGACGGCCATTCGATTATTTATAGATTTATAGGTTATGTTTTATTCATGGTCTCATGTTTTGCATGCAATTTCTTGCTTCCCCGCGAAATGCTAGAAATTATGAAGTCATCACATTTTGACCGATTATTAGGTATTTCTTTTGCTTTCAATTTGATGAAAAATGAATCAAAAACTCAGTGATTGTGATATGATTCTAAATTCCGAAACAATAGTTGTGAGTGAAACTAGAAAGTATTGATATCTTATCTTTCTACTTTCTGAGGAACCGAAGATAGGTGAGTACTCCAGTGTTAAAAAATGCAATTTTGATGGGAATACGAGCCGATGATATGAGGGATAAGTAATACCTACACGTAACACGAGCGTTTTATTTCGAGCTTTGTAAATCGGTTCATAATAAATCTAACTATCACTATAAAATCGAACAAATACAAGAACAGTAACGATAAACACAAGAATATAAACAAGAAAAACGTGAAAAGAAACAAGAACTAGGTACAAGATTTTGAATATTAAAGGAACTTTCAAATGCATTCAAATTCAAATCGACCTGTCAAACATTTCAAAAAAAATTAATAGCTTTTTATTAGACGAACTTGACCTTACGTATTTTGTATACTGATGATTCTATCGGTGAATGAAAGATCTCGCAAGAGTTTATCCAATGAGACCGCCGGTATCGAAAATCACTCGTAAGCTGCCGCCTCAATGAAAATGTACCCTTAGAAAATCGCATTTGTATCACAACCTCAACACCACCTACCGTCGAAAAATCTAAGTTTACTGTTAGATTTCTCAGGTCGAGAGGAATTGGCTAAACAAAAGCATATCGGTCAACGCACCAGGGTTTTTATTCATCTTGGCTTCAATATACTTATCATGCAGCCTTTGAAACTCTCAATATTCAGTATATTTCCAAATCAATACTAAGAAGATATTTCACTTGATACCAATCCAAAGTTGTCTGAATGGAGATTATTCGTCAACTTCTCTGTGTTGAAAAAGTGTTTCTTATGATATCACGAGTGGAGTTGAAACCAATTATAATTCGTATGGAAAATAAGGAATATCAGTTGTCACTAAAATTCGTATGGAAATTTGCAATTGCCGCTTTCTCTATGATTTCATTTCTCTTCCAATATCATTCTTACCTGAACTATTCATTGGAAAGTCTATTTTGTGGAAGTATTTATTTTATATTTCTTGAAAATACATTCTGAATTATCGAATCACCATTTGTTGTAAAGTTTTTTATTGATATGAGTGTATCTGCAAATGAATCCAATACTTATGAACTAATAGTCATCATCATGAGAAAAAAAAAACTGACGATTGTCTAAGGACAATCGATATTGTCGATCCCAAAATTGAAAAATACAAACAGTATTGAATAATTTATTCGAAATGAAGCTCAATTTATGAAACGGTGGCTCATATTGATAACATAATGACAATATCGTAAAAATATGCTATATACAATTGCATTGTTCTACAATTACTTCAACTTATTACCCACGGCCGGCATGAGGTGCTTCAAAGGTGAATAATTATTATAATTCGTAATAGTTTTCGACAATATTTTCATAAAAATATTCAGGGTGGTTCATTGAAATTGGAACAGCGCCGATATTTCATATTATTTCGCAGAAAAAAAATCCCGGACCGTCGATTTTTTTTGAAAGGTTAGCATCTTTTGTACTTATTTCTCTCGGAGAGGTTAGCTCCAACCCTTAAATATTTAATGGGATTAGGGTGCATGTGATACCCGAATTTTGAAGGTTTTCGAATTCTCTTTCTGACGCTTTTTAGTTTTTTTTCCATTTGATGCAGTAGTTCTCGAGGAATCATTGTTAATGTACTAACAAGTCAGCATGGACCTTGATTGCTATCAACTTTCAACTTGAATTGTTGGCATTGTTTATAAGGCAATTGCTTGAGGAAAAAACAAAATTTTCGAAGTGTTTGATACATATAAGGGGCAGGAGTGTTAAAAAAAAATAAAAATGTGGCTACTTTACTTTTATATAGCAAAAAGTGTTCAAAATGTTGGCCACCTGCTTCCATGCAGTAATAGAGGTTTTGTTCAAAATGATTGCGGACGTTCTGAAGAACTACAGGTATTACGACATTCATCTATGATCCGTTGACGTAAATCATTTGAAAAATTTTGTTGAGTTTTATAGATGACACTCTTCAACTGACCCCACAGAAAACAATCCAGCGGGTTTGAATCTGGAGACCTTGCGGGCTACTCCACTGCTCCTTTTCGGCCGATCCATCTCCCAAGAAAGGTTTCATTTTGCTACTGGCGAACCGCAAGGAAATAGTGAGGAGGTGCTCCATCTCGCTGGAATGTCAAGTCATTCGCACTGTGACGGTCAATATTTTCAAGAATTTATGTCAACGCGGATAGATTTTTTTTTTCAACAATTTCAAGTACATTGGTCCTGTTCTTATATAAAATCCGTACTACCTAACGATAATAAATATTAATGTATCAGATTCTCAGCTGATAAATGTTCCAAACTTGTTTTCTCTAGAAATATTGCATCGAACTGAAAAAACTAAAAAGCGTCAGAAAGAGAATTTCATGACCTTCAAAATTCGGTATTACATGCACCCTAATCTCATTGAAGGTTTAAGGGTTGAAGCTAACCCCTCCGAGAGAAAAGAAGTTGAGATTATGCGCAAAAGATGTCCCCCTTGCAATAAAAATCGATAGGTCCGAGCGTTTTTATTGTCTGCGAAAGGTGAATGTGAAATTTCGGCCTTGTTTCGGTTTCACTGGGCCACCCTGTATATCCAAAGCTGATATTTTTTCAAATTGAATTCGTCACCCTGGTATATAAATGGTCGTAGAAAAAGTATAGTATATAACTCGCCGGAATACTCATTTTCCACGGAGATGACTATTGCAGCACGAGCCGTAGGAGATTGATCCTTTGATTGGGAGATGTGGCAGATAAGAAAAACACATCAAAAATAAATAGTTTCAATATATTATCGCTTTTTCATGAGTTTCTTTATTTCCCGCTTGGTCAGCTTGTTCTCGTTCTCATTACTCTGATAAGCGAGTGGATTCTCTGCATTTCTTTCCTCCAAGTCTGCTTCCAGCTCAGCGGCGCTCACTTCCTCGAATGATTTTCCGTGCCCGTAAAAAATATCTTCAGAATACACTCGATCTTTCCTTCTATGGGTTCCATGAATCTGAAAATATCAATAATAAACTGAAAAATTAGTGAGTCAGTATCAATTTTTGTCGAGTCAAGTTGGGATCGGGATCGGTGTAAGTCAAAGAAAAAACTATTGTTCTCTTGTCAACGTTTCGAATTCAATTGAATCCATCCTCAGGGCTCAGGCCACGATGCACTATTTTGATTAAAGTATTTGTAAAATTGTTTGCAAAGTACTCACCAAAAGTTGTTTTTCCGTGTTGAAACCCTAAAAATCTAAAATAGGTATCTATTATGTCTGTCCATATCTTATATTAAAAGGATATCAACACGCAAAAGACAACTTTTGGTGAGTACTACATCGTAGCAAGTCTAAACTAGTTTATTACATAAGAAACCATTGTTACAGAGCCCTGAGGATAAATTTAATTCAATTCGAAACGTTGTCAAGAAATCAACAGTTTTTCCTTCGACTTACACTGATCCCAATCCCAACTAAACTCGACAGTAATCAATAAAAATCACTATTCGATGATTTTTTTCTCTATGATTATTCTTATGAGCGTCCTCAAAATCAGAACCGTTACTTTGATGATGTATTCACTCATGAACCTAATTTTCAAAACGCTTTTTGGTGGCAACTATGCCACAGATATGTGAAAAAGATTTTTCAGATACACATTTCGACATGAGCCAGATGAAAAATTCAGTAAAAAATTCGAAATTCCTGGTGAAGGATTAAAATATTTCCTGTTGAATCCTGGTTACGAAAATTGTGTACAAAACCTACATCACAAATATGTGAGAAATATTTTTTTGGAGCACGTTTTGATATGAGCCAGATGAAGAATTCAGTAAAAAATTCGAATTTCCTGGTGAAGGATCAATATACTTCTGTTTGAACGTCATTATTTTGTGATGGAACAATATTTGTTCAGTAGTTTTCTGGGTTTGTAACCTACCGCAATCTGAAAAAAATAATTGGAATCTATGCAAGTGTAGAAAGGCAGATTTTCAATCTACCCCGAAAAGTTGCTGCCTCTATTGAAAAACATATATATATATATATATATATATATATAGCTGCAAAAACGAAAGTATACCCTTATAACAATATATTTTTAATATTTCGACAATAGATTATTGTCATCATCAGGGAGCTACAAAATAATGTTGATGAATGAAAGTATGAAACAAATTTTCCTCACTTACATTGTTGGTGAGGATGGTCGCTGAATGAGATAGATAGTTGAGAAAGTCAGTTGACGCATAGTAAAATTTTTGAAACACATTGAACAACACTTAAACACATTGAAAAACCATTTTTCTTCCTTTTTGATGAAAAGATGCAGTGACGGACACCATGTGGAAATGATAAAAAAGGGCATGAAATTCTATGGTTAGGTTAGGACTTTTGGCGCCTTTATCGTTATCGTTTCGGGAACTAAATCCGTTTCCAAAACCTATAGACAAATTCCTGCAAATGCAAATATCTCTTGTAGGCAATATTCTTTGGCATTTGTCAAATAATTTCAAATTCAGAAGTTTGGCAAACACTCTCTGTTCACCGAACTTTCTGTACTAATAAGCTGTTGTGAATTACTTTGATATATTCAATGAACAAATGAATTGATAAAGAGAAAGAATATTCTTGAATTGAATCTGGTGTAGATGATGTGAGGGTCAAAGGTACCCTGAGAAATACACTCACGTGATCCCAAATTTCTAGATTGAATCCAAAGTTCACGTGGAAGTACTGATGATGATTATCATGGAAAATAGTAGGCGCCTGCCATGGTTGCCACCAGAGCGCCTTGAAATTTATCCCCGAATGATTCAAGATACCGTGGTAGTAGTCGTAGAAAACAACAGTGTAAAATGGCACTGAAAAAAAGATATTTGTCAGTCAATTGAGGCCACAAAAAATATCCAATATCCAAACCCGAAGGAAAGTAGTAATATGTGACTCTGTGTTCTGTATTATATATTAAACACAAACCTGGAACATGCGTAACCTTTCAGCCAAAAAACAATTGGTAGCTCTTTAGTCCGCTCACCTATACTCTCAACTAGGTGTTCTGAGGCGTTTATAGCCCAAAAACAGATTGTTCGCTGCATAGCAGAAGTGTCTAGCTCTCTCTCATGCAGACAATTGTTTCCAAATTCAGGTATATTGACAACACTACGTGTGTATACATATGAAGCATGTATTTATGTTTTTCGAAAAAAAAAAGAATTCACTCCTAATGATAAAGTTCACAATTATCATACGAGGAAAGAAAAAGATTTGCATTTTCGTTCAGTACGTTTCTAGGACTTGTTTTGTAGATTCCATTACGGTGCACATTTTTCGTAAGAAAAATTATCAATAAGTCTCAGTCCAAAATAGTGACATTTGTTCATTCAAATGACTTTTTCGGCCAAAAGTTGCCATTTCACGATCCCACAAATTTTGCATTATATTCTTTGAGGTCCAAAATAACTATAAAAAAAATGGCGAGACTTGACTCATTAGGGTGTACGTTCGTAGGTGGACGTCAACGGGATAACAAAATACAACTCAAACACAATGGTTTTTTCAATTTATTTCTGTAAATGAAAACAGGATTGACCACGTAGAGTTAACGTCCATGCTGGAGTAGATGTGTCGACATATTTCAGCAAATTTCCGCTATATATCTAAGTGCCGAAATCCATGGTTTACCAAAATTATATGTGTGGTTTCGAAAGGTTGGTGCGCCTCTACCTTATTTCAGACCGATGCGTACTTATTTTTATGAAATATTCATGAAAAGGATTGTAAAATAGAGATAATAAAAAAACCAACCAGTTCTCTGGTAGATTTTTCATACTTTTTCTTTCGATTACCCTTTCGGTCAAACTCGAAATCTCAAGCTTGAAAGCGATACTCACGCCAATGAGTGGGAACCAGGAATATTGGAGTAACCAACAACAGTTGTATGCTTGCTGACTCAACAGGATGAATCGCTGTAGCACAAAATGCTGTGGGCTGCTTGTATATATGATGTGCCTTATGGAAATTCTTGTAGAGGAATGGTATATGATATGCTCGATGTATCCAGTAGGTTGCATAGTCCTGAAAAACATTTTTGTTGGAGATTATTTGGTGACTCAAATAGTCCTATTCGAAGAATTCAAAACATAATGAACAACCTAAATGAAAATGTCATTCGAAATTACTCTGATAGAGGATACATTCGCCTCTAAATTCACCAATCACTAATGAATGGTGGGTTCAAGAATAGTCTTTTGTACAACAAGAGTTTATATGGCCAATATCCATTCTAGTTGTACAGTTGATTTTTTCTTCGACCAGGTAAATATTTGAGAACTCTCAAGTATCATATTGACAATCAATTTCAGATATAGAGTATTCTTCCGATATATATGAGAAACTAAAAAGGGAAGCAACTCAATTGAATTGAGACGAATTAAATAAGTAATATCGCAATTATTCATGGGTATGCTTGAAGACTGGCTTTAAATCAAATATTCTAAAAATGAACAATTTGTTTAGGCCAGCCTCAACTCACCTACACTGTACGTTGACGGACTAACACCTATAAGAAAACAACTACTCCCCTGGCTAATACCACGAAGGGCATTGGAACATTCAGAAACGGTCTGGATATCTCTTGCTAATATTTATGTTAGGCTAATATGAGTCATGATAAGAAAAAAGCATAAAGGACCTATATGATAATAAGTACCATCATTTCTGAGGCCTGTTTCATGAAAGTACAGGTCTTGTAGCTACAAGAGAAAGACAATGCAGGTACAGGTAAAAATCGTGTAAAAACCAATTATGAGTCATGATAAGAAAAAAGCATAAAGGACCTATATGATTATAAGTACCATCATTTCTGAGGCCTGTTTCATAAAAGTACAGGTATTGTAGCTACAAGAGAAAGACAATGCAGGTACAGGTAAAAATCGTGTAAAAACCAATTATTTACCATCATGTTTCTTTGTACTTGTATGTTCATGAAACAGGCCCCTGCTATAGGTATTTCATCTCTTTTCCCCTTTTTTGAAGATCGCGAATGCTAACAGAATAGTTATTTATGTAATAAGGATCATAAAGACGATGATTATGGTACAAGTCGTGTCCGATAACACGGCGTGTGCCATAATTATTGTTTATGATTCGTATTACATACAAAAGTTTATCTGATGGCATTTATACCAATACATTTGAATAAACTTTTTTGATCAAACCATTACATGTTTTCCTTATAGAATTTCATTATAGTACCATAATGAAGTTCATTATAGTATTTAGTCCCATAATGAATTCATTGTGGTACTTAGTCCCATAATGAGCTTCCTTATGTCATCAAAATTGAGTGACATAACGTTGTCATTATGACATGCCATCAGATAAAATGTACTATGATATCATGTAACTCTTAGCAGGACATAGAAGTGGAATAACTGGACTGAAAGTACCAACCGACTCGGTAGCACTGTGGGATTTTCTGGGTTTCCCTACACAGTTGAAGTAGCAAATGCGTCACCGTGAAAATTAGTGAGACGCCCAGAAACGCTTCGGCACCCAAGACAATTAGCAGACCCTTGCCCGCACTAGGCTTTGCCTTCTGGGCGCACTCCAAATAGTGTTTGATTGGGGAGATTACGAATTAACCCGAATTAAGTGTCGTTGGACACTATAATCCCATCAAAAGACTCTGTGAAAACAATTGTTGGTGATTTGGATGTGAGAATGTCCTCTATGCTGTCGAAATGGAAAATGAGTTCTGAGGCTATTTGAGCAGCTGCTCCATCATCATTACTGTCAATATTATGATTTGATGAGATAGCTCACCTGATATACAAACCATACAGGCAACTGAACGAAGAACCATGTCCATCCGTATTCATCGTATTTGTAATAAATTCGACTATAGCCACCGTTTTTCACATAAGCAGCCAATGTACCACCAATGACTGAATTCAGGAGCAACGTCATCGATCCTAATATGAATTGGTGTCTCTCTAATTCCGGGGTTAACCATTTACCAGGTTGGCATTTCCATTCCTCTGACTTATCTCTTTGCCGGACGTAGTAATACCACTGGAAATAAAAATGGAGTGTTGAAGCTTCAGTTTCGCCAAAATTCAATCAGTCATTCCCTATTAAACATTCGGCACTATTATCATTCTATGTTGGAAGGCTTACAGAATGAGAATATAACTGTGACAAATAGAAAGTCGTAGTTTGTTTCTGATAGAAATATACGAGTCGTAGCTATTTTCAAAACCAAACCACGCATCAGAAATACTCCATCAGAAAACCTTTCAAGGAACAGGTATTACTTGCGCGTTTCTCTGGAAAGATTAGCTACTTCAGAACAAAAGAATCGAAACTCAATCATGGTTACTATTTCTATATCGTACAATGTGAAGTATTGAAGGTGAGAGCTATCCCCAAAGGTTTGCCTCGGTCTAATAAGTATTTCTCCATCGAATATTCTTTTTGATTTTCCATCATCAAATAAATGAAAGGCGAAATAGGAGAAGGTGGTTGTTGCCATTCATATTATTCACACATTTTTTTTTCTCTAGACTTACAAGTACACAGATCTGCCTCGTATCATGCACGATCTTGATAAGACCCAGATTGATTCAATCAATTATATGGTCATAGGCTAGATTATTATGTGGACGACACCAGACAGGTTTTCATAGCTAGCTCATCGAAACTGGTAAATCTGTTTTTTTTTTGCTAGCTCGAGAATTGATATATCCCTGACCTCTCCATGTTTTCAATTCATCTTCTAGATCATCAATAACACTCAGTTAACAAGTATAATGTCAATCACATTCAAGCAAAGAGTTTATTTCGTTTATAAGGAGTTTCACACATATATATTTCATGTTCACTTTCTGAAAATTCTTCTGTTCAAGTCCCTAGTGTGATGAGATTTATGTAGGTTGAAATGAACTTTATATGACTTCTATCCTCTCGAAAATAAATGTATCTGAACGAATCCGTGTATTTCCTCAAAGATCAAATCACTCTGTTTGGTTCTCACGATCAAAACATCTGAAAATGTGAGATGTTTTCTTCAACCTTTTACCCATATTGTACAATTCGCGAATATGTCTTCATAATATCTGATCCAGACTCCACAGCTAGTAAGTGAGGATTATTCTAGTATCCGTCCTGAATCCAACCATGAACAGATCAATAAAGAGAAAATAATACCTGTGAGAAAAACTGTGTATTGAATGTGACTGGGGCACAATGTAAACCACGTGGGATTCCTGATAATACCAGAATTGATGATAATTTATATGTTCCGATTTCAACATAATGTGAGCGGCCAATTTGGAAGCTCTCAAGCCAATTCAAGAGCTGATGGGACAAAAAAGCACCCAATATTTCAACAACAAAGAGATTGCATTGGGCATATTCTTCGATATCAAGGGAATATCTGATAATGTACTACCAGAATCTATTTGAATAGCTTTGGCTGGAAAGGATATAGAATGTGACTGTCCAAGCTGAGGCCATCAGGTTCAAAGTCACTAGTGACTTCAGTACCACATCGTCAGAGGCCATGGGAATCCTCCTTGACCTACCTTCTCCCCACATCATTCCGATGAGAGAGGCAAGATAGACAACTAACAGAATCGTGCACGTTGCCAATTTGATAAGGCGGGTCCTCTGGGACTGCAGCAGGATGTTGATGTACGCTGGAAGTCACAGCATTCTGACCTTCGATCTGATATCTTCAACAGTCAATCTCTACCTACCATATACTGTCATTTATTCGAGTAGTGGGAACGAGATACTTCGAAAGTGGGAATCACTGAGTACAGATAGCTGTTGGTTTACAGATGGATCTAAAACACTGTCAGGTTCCAGTGAAGTTGTGTACGGTCGCAGTTGTAGATCAACAATATTAACCTGCTCAGGGTCTCACGCAACCATATTTCAAGCGGATGTTTACGATATCAATTTATATGCTGGTTAGTGGAATACAACCCCAAGCAGAAAACAATGAACATTTTTTTTAGCAAAAAATAATTAGTCTCTGTATAATCAACAAATTGATGAAATAATAGCGGCATTCAGACAAATTAGAATAATTAAAAAAAATCCTCCGGCTGGATTCGAACCAACATCTTCCTTGAATAGATTGATTCTCGGGCCACTGAGATATCGAAGACCTTGAGTTCCCTATCGCATATTCGACTGACGGAGGGGTTGAATAGAAAAGAATTTCCATTCATTATCAACTGGTATCAGAACCAAGTTGTACTTTTCAACTTGTACTTGAAGCCGGACATAAGAAACAAAATTTGGATGTATAGTGTCTATATAATCAACGATTGAATGGAATATTTGTGGAAGTCAGACGAATTAGAATTCTACAACAAAGAAATATTTTCATATATTTCTCGATTCGAATTCCTCTTTCATTTGGAATCAACAGCAAGTATCCGAATCATTCAGGGCCAGTTGTATGAAGCATAGTTAACCTAGTGCTTAGGGTTAATCCATGATTAAATCTATTTGAGTGTTGTATGAAACGTAGTCAAGGATTATTTTGGTTAACCCATGAGTTAACTATGCAATATTCTGACCCACCAAAAATGGTGGTTTAACTAAAGTTCATGGAGTTAACGTCAAATTTTGATATGACATATAAGCTATAATTCCACAACTTCTTTCTCATTTACAATGGAAAACATGGATTATTTTGATGAGTTAACAGATGATGAGGATTTTCTAGAATTGCTAAAAGAAGTAGAAGGAGGTTATTTACTTATATAGGTAACTTTTTTCCTTGAGATTTTATACTCGTGATTCTAGGTTTCAGAAAAAAATTTCGTATTTTTCTAACTAGAATAAATCATTTTGAAAAGTGGACGGAAAATGAATTTTTTGATAGATTTAAAATATCAAAAGGCACTGCAAGGGAAGTTTTGAATCAAATCGACATTGTTTCGTCTACCAAGAGGTTAGTATTTTGGTACTACCCACATGAGAAAATTCATTACCTATAACAATCGTTTTTCAATTTAAGTAGCAAAGCACTTTCCCCAGAGGACATGTTATTGAAAATGCTAATTGTCGCCGGTTATTTCTCTGGTGTACACAAATCAACTGCAAGTAGAGTAGTGTATTGAGTATCAAGAGCTATTCCCCAATTGAAAAATGTTTATATCAAAATGCCAGAAACAGAGGAGGAAAAATCTGAAGTACGCTTGAATTTCTATAAAGTGACAAAATTTCCGAAGTGCATTGGTGCATTGGATTGTACCCACATAAAAATACAGTCGCCAGGAGGTGATACAGTTGAGACATTTCGCAATCGAAAAGGATATTTCTCCTTTAATGTACAATGCATTTGCGATTCCTTCCTCACTTTGAGAAATATTGTATGTCGTTGGCCAGGATCTACTCATGACTCTACTATATGGAACAATAGCAGAATACGAGCCAAATTTGAGAATGGAGACATGGAAGATAATATATTAATAAGTGATAGTGGCTATGCTATCAAACAATACTTCAAAGACTCATTTAAAATTATTCAAAGACTCATTTAAATTGCTCCTCTCCACGGAAATCTTCAGTAAAAGGCGAAAGATTTATTCGCACTGAAGAGAAACTTTTTAAATCCACGAACACCTGAACCGCATCTTTTCAACGAGTCTCAAATTCGAACAAGAAACCCAATTGAAAGATTTTTTGGGATTTGGAAGCGTTGTTTTCCTATTTTGGCCCAGGGCATACGGTTACAAGTACAGCGTGTAGAGGCTGTTGTGGTAGCAACGGCTGTGCTTCAAAACATAGCACCCAGAAATGCAGATCCATTACCTCCTCCACTCGATAGAAATCTAGAGAATCTCATCGAGCAAATGAATAGCATTGATACAATACCTGTACCCGAAATTATAATTTTTTTTTCACTCTTTTTTTATGTTTCTATATTTATTTATCAACACGTCGCTTGTTCGTTGTGTACTAGCACTAATCGAATTAAATTCGAAAGGCGAAAGATTTATTCGCACTGAAGAGAAACTTTTTAAATCCACGAACACCTGAACCGCATCTTTTCAACGAGTCTCAAATTCGAACAAGAAACCCAATTGAAAGATTTTTTGGGATTTGGAAGCGTTGTTTTCCTATTTTGGCCCAGGGCATACGGTTACAAGTACAGCGTGTAGAGGCTGTTGTGGTAGCAACGGCTGTGCTTCAAAACATAGCACCCAGAAATGCAGATCCATTACCTCCTCCACTCGATAGAAATCTAGAGAATCTCATCGAGCAAATGAATAGCATTGATACAATACCTGTACCCGAAATTATAATTTTTTTTTCACTCTTTTTTTATGTTTCTATATTTATTTATCAACACGTCGCTTGTTCGTTGTGTACTAGCACTAATCGAATTAAATTCTTCAGTCAACTGAAGCCACACTTTTTTCTTTTGCCGAGAATTTTCTGCGTCAGTTTTCTTGCACTCGATAATGTTTTTATATTTCGAAACTAGTGCAATCAACGTTGACTCTTCAAACGAACTAAAATTTGGGGTGCGCTCATTATCTTTATCTGCCATGAGTTAATTTCGAAGTTCGAAGAGAATACGAGATAATGAGAATACCCAAAACAAGATCCACTATAAACTCCTCAAATGACGCTTTCGACTTTGACATCAATTCGACATAAGTATAAGTACCAATAATTTTGATAAAATGCACATATGTTACTAGAAAGTCGTATTACCAACATACAAATATTAATTTGACTGTGGTTCAGCTGATCACATCCTGAACTTCTTTTGTACAACGATTGATTGATTTGACTATGTCCAACATATGAACCTGGTTCAGTTGACCAATTGGTTAACTACGTTACATACAACTGGGCCTCAATGATCTCATCAATCCCCATCTGGCACAAAAGTATGGGTTGATATTCGCAAAAAAACAAATAATAATTTTTTGAATTCAGATGGGACATAAATGCTTCCTGTATCTCAATCTTGACCACTATCAACAACTTACATGTAAAAATCCTCCTATTCCGTAGTACGTGGTATAAGACACGAGACAGGAAAACAATATTGAGGAACCGACATTTTCAAGGTATAAATCTTTCAGAGTCAGCTTGGTCCATCCAATGGTATCATCAACGAAAGTTTTCTGTTTTTCGATATAACCGAATTGTTTTCTAACGTGGACGAATACATTGAGCCAGTCTCCTGAAAAAATAAATCAGTGTATCAGTAATCATGGACATGATTGTTGATGGAATCCACATGCTCACTGATTAGAGACCGTTATCAGTGACGCTATCAACAACGCAGAATCATCCATTTTTTCGTACCATGTGTTCAGATTTTGAGATATTTCAAGTAGTTAGTGTTACCAAAGGTAGTGGCAAGATGATTAAAGTGGATAGGAATAGAAAAAAAAAGTATTGAAGATACCCACTGAGTTGATTAACAAAGTTCCACATGTAAACCAAAAGAATGTCAATATTAATCATGGATCCTCAGGAGATCTCGTTGAATATCTCATTCTCTGTTTCACTTTACAATAAAGATAATCACCTCGTATAGTGGTTGATCACAGCAAATGAAGTTAATTAATTGTTTTCAGGAAAAAATATATCTGCCTGGCAACATATGTTTGTGAAATTCAACTTGAAACCAAATGCAATCTTGGCACCCAAGAATATCTGTTGTGAGCGAAAGTCTATTTTTTCTTTCAATGATAATAACTATATTCAAAACTAGCCCTGGCTACGCACGGACTCTTTTGTAGAACTTTTGGAGGTGTACAATACTGTAGTACATTATATGGATCTATCTCGTATGGTTCAGTTATCGTTTGCAATGGAAGTCTATAGTATGCATATTTTATACATATAAACCTTTCTCTCACGCATCAAAATTCGTTGCGTATTTTTGAAGATCTAAGCATAAATAGGGATATACAGAAAGCGGGAAAGTGGAAAACGACTTTGTTTTATATTATCTGTTGATAGGTACATCCTGATAAACAAAATTGTAGTTCACCTATTGGTATTTATAATACAAGTATTTGTCAACTTCATTTCAGCATATAAGTAGTATCTCACCAGTGAAGTTATTGTTAAAGAAGTTCATCAACTCCTGTTTGCAAAGTATTACATTATTTTAATCGAACTGGGAGTTTGTTATATTCAACAGTGTGTTATATTATAGATGATAATTAATTATTCTTGAATGATTAGCTTGGGGTGTAGGTACTGCTGTAAATATATAGCATAAAACAAATTGGTCGAAATATGGATTAGCCATATTTTCTAATCATTTGAATTTGAATATTATTGAAGAATGAAACAACCTATCTTTTACTAATAACCAGTCCAACATCCGCAGAATTGATGAAATTGGAGGTATATCTATTGCAACTCGAAAGTGTCTGTATTGCTTTATTCTGTAGTTTCTGTTATCATCCTAAAGAATTAGTATCAAGGACAGTACTTTTTTCATATACAGATTCACACGAAAGGGAGGCCCTGTAATGTTCAAAGAACACCGCGTGAATCAATGGACAGGAGATACGAAATAATATTCACTTTGTATTTTTGAACTTTGGAAGTCTCAGTCTTCAACCGTTCTATTGAAAAAAGATCCCTGAGCAAGAGAGGTTCGACAGGTGTTCATGCTCCAACGAAGGCGTGGGAATTCTGAATTCGTCGGGTCATCCGTGTAGATATTGCCAAGGGTGGAACGATTGATGAAAAATCAGGAGAACAACGACCGTGAAAATATATATAGGACAGGGACAAGTTCCCGACCTTTCTACGATGCGGGTCTGTGAGCGAAGAATCACCAATAAGACAGATTATTACTGGAAACGGAGATAAATCAATTTTTCGAAAATTGTAAAATGATGTTTTGAAAGTTGAATATTTACTGATACTTACGAGTCAAGAAGAATTATTTTAGGGCAATTTTGTAATACATGTATTGAATTTGTTTGATATTCACAGAAATCCCCATAATGACACACAGATAATTATCAACAATCCATTTGAGTCGGCAAAAGTTTCAAAGTTCACACTATTCGAGTTGATGAGTTTTTATTTGCACTTTGTTGTTATGACCATTGATCTCTTCTTATCAACAATCAATCAACTTGAGTTTTTTGTCAAGATTTGAATGATTGATTTTCGAATGCTTGTTTTATTTTATCAACGACTTCAGGCAGATGATTTTCGCTCACAGCAAGCATTGTATTATCTGCGGACAAACTTAAGGCCGGGGACACATGGTCCGGGTGACTGCCCGGACGGGCGATTGGCCGGACGGACGATATTTTGATGGACAGAACACACGACATCCGAGCAAACTCCCGTCCGGGAGATTTTATTCCACTTGTCGTCATTTTCGGCTTGATTATGGACGAAGATAGACGTAAACTATTAGCAGTGATTTGTTTACTGCGTCACAGATGTGAAAAGAAACGTAATAGAAGTGTATGGATACATTCTGTTGTGTAGAAGAGAAACATACTAGGACACTTCAATACTCTATTTTTCGGATTACGAGAAGATGAAGAAAAATTCTTCAACTATTTATAAAAATATTATATTTCATTATATAATATAAATAATATTTTTTACTGGTCCTATTTTGGCAATCGCCTAGGATTCAAAAGTTCATGTGCAGAACATCATCGTCATCATTATCAACTCTCCAATATATGAGTATATCACAACCAAGCACCAAACCACCAACTGGAGAATGCGCACACCACGACGGTCACAACACTGACCGCACGTGTTCGCCCGGACCGTGTGTTCCCGCCTATTTAACACAATGCCCCGCCACCTGTCGGACGGGTGAACGCCCGGCCGGGTCTCGGATGATCAGTTGAGAATACATCCGGGCGTTTTTGCTATCAGACGGGCAAAAGCCCGTCCGGGCTCCGTGTGTTCTTCACTAACTTTCACAATGTACTTCTGGACCATCCGGAGCCCGGACAAAACTCGGACGGGCGTTTACCCGGACCGTGTGTCCCCGGCGTAAAAATTCAAAATTTGCAATTATGTACAAATATCATTCACAAAATGGTTAGGTCTTTCGCGGCCGAGGTTATTAGTATAACTACTTTTCTTCGGGCTTGAAGGCCGTCGTTCTTTGGAATTTCTTCCTGACTGGGAGAGAGAGTCATCGGAGATGAATAAGCCTCTGAAGAAGCTGGCCACTCGCGCTAGCGAAACGTCAGGAAGAAATTCCAAAGAACGACGGCCTTCAAGCCCGAAGAGAAGTAGTTATACAAATATAATTCAAATATAAAATGAACGAAATGGTTTTCAAGACCCTCCTCTGAGGAACACCTGCTGTTATATTTCTAGCATGTGATAATGATTCGTTCACTTTTGTACAACCCACTGAATATTTTTTCCTATGCAGATTCACACGAAAGGAGAGCCCTGTAATGTTTGAAGAACACCGCGTGAGTCAAGGGACAGGGGATACGAATTAACATTCACTTTGAATTTTTGAAGTTTGTAAGCCTCAGGAAAACCTCTTGCGGCAAAGAGTTCCAAAGTTCAGCTGTTCTATTGTAAAAAGGTTCCTGATAAGGAAGGTTCAACAGGTTTCCAAGCTCACAAAAAAGGGTGGGAATTCTGTCGCGTCATCCGTGTAGATATTGCCAAGGGTGATATGATTGATAACATTTCAGAAGAGCATCGACCGTGAAAATATCTATAATAGAAGAGAGAAAAGTCTCCGACAGTTCTACGATGCTCCAATAAAGTGAGCGAGTTTGTGATTGAATAATCACCAATAAGACGCATTACCTTTCTCTGAATGGAATCAAGAAGCTTCAATAAATGTGTTGGTGTCGAGCTCCATACATGAGAACTTTATTCTAAGACAGGTCGTATCTGATAGATCATTAGAAGCTGACGAGATGTGAAGTATTTCTTCGCACGAAATAGAAATCCATGCACTTTTAGCGACCAATCTCACATGGTTTTTCCCATGAGAGATTATTACTCGTACTGATCGGAATTCCTAGCATAAAGATATTTGACTTTGTAGGAATTGTTACTCCAGGGGCCTGTTTCATGAAATCACAAGTCTTCTAGCTACTAGAGAAAAACGATGCAGATACAGGTAAAAAACGAGAAAAAAACAATTAGTTATCATCGTATTTGTTTGTGTTTCTCTTCTAGCTACAAGACTTGTACGTTCTTGAAATAGGCCCCAGACATCTGAAAACTAAATAATGCTTGATCGGTTCTCTTTGAGAAGAAACATGCCTGGGTTTTCTTAGCATTGAATTCCACCAAGTTCATCCTACATATTATATTATTTTCATCGAGTCATCATTAATTTCATTGACGTGAATGTTTCTTTGAAGTTTTGTTTCTCAAGTTGGTATGGCGACTGTGGAAGAGAAATTAGTATAAAGAGTACTGTTGTTCGCATAACTATGTACTGAACAAGATGTTTTCTCGTGCAAATTTTTTATGTGAAGCAGAAATGAAGTGGGCGCCAGAACTGAACCCTGTGGAACACCTGCATTTATTGAAAGAATATCAGATGATACTCTACCAACAACCACATACAGAGAACTATCAGACAAAAAACTCTTCAACAAAGCACACAACTGAGGACGCGAACCATTAAACGGTAGTTTAGAAAGGGGACCCTGACGCCAAACTCGATCAAACGAGTTTGAAATATCGAGTCCAACAGCCATCGTTTCTCCGAAATTGAGTTGCCAAATATGAGAAACATAAGCCAATGAGTTGATCTTTGATGGCGAAATCCGTATTGTCGATCATTAATTATTCCCGATTCATCTAAATATTTGATAAGCTTCATATCGATTGCCGTTTCCATGACTTTGAGAAAGATAGAAAGCTATGCAATTTGTCTTTAATCACAAGGTGAAGTTATCTTTCCTTTTTCAGGAACTGGCAGGACTCAGGAAAACCCCCCCAAGTTATATGAAAGGTTGGTTAAATCGCAAAGTACTGGTGACAATTCAGGGGCACACACTTCGAGAGCAATTGCTGGGATTCCATCAGATCCGCAAGCCTCACTCGTCTTCAAGTCCACTAAAATATATATATTATTTTGTCGGTGAAAAATTATTTCAGGCATATGACTGTCGACAGGCGTGATATTCGGGGTATCTTTTCTCGATGAGTCCAGAGTAGAATTTCCAGCAAACATATCTGAAAATATATTGGCTTTTTATTGTGCAGTGGTGGCTTGTGATCCATCTTCTTTGGTTAAAGAGGGAAATGAACTGAAAGTGAAATTTTTGGCGATAGCTTTAGCAAATTCTCAAAACGAAGGAGTGTGGTTTGGACATTCAAAGAGTTTTGAACGAATTCATTGATTATGTGCTTTTTTAGCAGCTTCAATTGTTGCACTTCAACTATTTCTTGCGTTAACATACTCAGATCTCGTCTCTTAACTGGGGTTCTGGTGCCAGCGATTGAATGCAGCTTGTTTGAATGTGACAGCCATAGAGCAGCATTTTTCGAATAATTGTTTCTCAGACTTTGTACTACTTGAAATGAATGTTCACATTCCCAGAATGATGGTACCAGAGATTTATTGGGCTCATGGAGTGGAATCACCAGATGATGAAACAGACCCTTCTCCAAGAAGAATCAGAGAAAAACAATCGAAGACCGTCCCAGTCTGATGACTTGTAGACACGACAAGACGTGCGGTTGGATAACCATTTGTTGGAGCCGAATACGAACAAGTTGTTGAAATCGAAGTGTAATCAGGATAACCCAAGGGGAGGTGAATTTTGATCCGATAAATATCAGAATGAGTAGTAAGAAACAGGTCCAGTGTATTGGCAAATTGATTATTCGTATCAGGAATACGAGTAGGTTGTTCCATATCATTAGTAATAGCAAATGCATCTGCATTTCGTCTTCTTTCATTTGTTTCAATCGAGAATTCAAGCCGTTGGATGATTATCTTTGATGAAGTCGATCTTTCCTGATAAAAATTCCAATAGTCTGTCGAAAGAGTCATTGTTAAGTGATAAATAAAAACAACACACAAATATAGTTTGTTGATGATTGACAAGCTTAAACCGCATCACGTCAAGATATGTTGGTTCCAGCCCTTCTTCGCGTTGGCACGATAAATCATATCTAGAGTATAGACAAACACCACCTCTGAAAGGAAAGCGAGAATAGAATTCGTAACCTTGACGAGGCATATGTTATTCATTTGTATTGAATTGACCTGAGTTTCAGGTTGAGAAACGTGAATTAACACTTCACAGCACATATACCATCTTCCACCTGAGGTTATCCTTTTAGTCGCCTTCTACGATAGGCAGAATCTACCCCAGTGTTATTCTTATGCGACCCCATCGCCTCTGTACCACTGGAGTTCATTTTCTTGAGTAGTATTGGAATATCGACAGTTTCAAAAGCGCTTTTGATATCAAGGAAAAAGCTACTACACACTTATCATTATCTACTGTGAACTTCCATTTAATCTTGTGGAAATTGACCTTTTGTGAGCGACGAATTAACACTATTTGAAATAATATGACCTGAGACTTTCATGATATTTTTCTGAACCTAATTTACTCAGGAGTTGCATTTACTGTCGAAATTATTCACAATATGCCTCATTCCATTCATGGTGAGTAGATCAAATTGTGTCATCGAGTTATGGCAGGTAAATCTATGTTAGTCTGTGAAGAAAATGCTGGAATAGTAGCTCTAATGTCAGAAATAATTTTTATGAAAAAAATATTTCCATGATTTTTTTTGCATTTTTATAGTGGGTTATTGATCTCAGTGAAATTGTGGAAATACTATAATCATTATCTTTGGAGTATCATGTACATAACAACAGACACCTGGCACATTGATCAACACATTGTCAATAAGAGAGCAACAAGTTTTTGTAGTTCTTGTTGGCTCCTTCACCAACTGTTAGGGATACTGACAGTGAAATACATGAACCTCTCTCTTTACATTTATGCCATTTATTTCGAGATGGTTCAGACCCCCTTCTTGATAGACAAGCTTCAAGATTCATGAATCAGCCCAGATATTCAGCATCACTCCATATTAGAAATCCCAGTATATAACTGAAATGGGAAATATTAGATAGGGACAGGACTTTGGTTTGAATCTGGCTGACAATGTTTTGTGAGGAGTCCTGGTGAAATGACTTCTATACCAGTACAATGTTAATGGTTCCGTCAAAAACGCTAGACCTGCGTACGGCTCACTTGATAATGACATCCAGGGAAATTCACATTCACCAAATTCCTTCACAGATGGCGTCAAGCGGCAACGCTAGACTCAATACATAATGAAGTTTGACGAAATTTCTATTAGCGAATTCTCTAGAACAACTCATGCAGAGTCAGTGTGTTACTTTCTTTTTTCAACACTTGACCTGATGAAGGAAGGAGATACACGAAATTTGTTAAAAAGTGCACGAGTTCCAAGAAAAGAATTTGCTATATTTTTTATGTTTGTCTGTTTCTGTTCAGACGTAAATACAGATATGCATCTTGATACATAGATAGATGCATTTCCTTTATATTCTCGATATATGTTTTGGAAAATTAATATCAGAATTCATAGAAATTCTTACTATTCGGTGCTATTTCAGATGATTTGATGAAATTCTTCGAAATGTCGGTGTCGACGTTAGAGGTAGTGGAGTTGTATTACATAGACAAAAATAGTATGTCAATATACAGTGTATTGAGCGGTATAGTGTTTGATTCAAAAAGAATTGGACCCTCCATAGTCCAGATCAATTCATTAGGAAAATTGTTATAGTGCTGGCTATTATGGAGCTGTACAAGAAGACCGTATTTGAAAACACTGTCGCGAAAAAACTTTTATTCCATGATTTTTAATTTATGTTATTGCATCCTGTTACTGGGCATATATCAACTATTGTCACTTATGACAATAAGTGACAAACTTGGAATGAATATGTTAAACTGGGAAATTCTGAAAAGTAATCAGCAAATAACACAAATATAACTTCTATCAAAGTAAAAACTGAGCAAAATGAACTTTGTTTTTATCAGCGTCAGACTAATCCCGCGTTATATTGTCCAGTTGAACTTGAGTATTAGCCACCGGAAATTGATATAGATCATTGATTATTTCCTCCAGCATTTGATATCCGTTATTAAAAATTATTTGAATCACCACTTAACATAAATACTGAACAAACGCAAAAAAAACACCTAATGATTGGAAAGGACGGCAGATAAACGATAACTAACCAAGAAAACTTCGGTAGAGAATTGATCTGGAAACGACAAATAGCTGGTTGAAACAAGCAGTAAAATTATGGAAAACTACTACCAAAATTCGAATAAATTGTAATGAAAATGTCAAAAGATGACAGAATTCGATTCTTGCATCATATACTGGAAATTGCAGCAAATTTCGTGCACATGATTTATCGTGTCTAGAGTTTTTGACGAAACAATATCGAATCGGAGATAGCACTAGTAATATATGGATCTTGGTTTGAACTTCATAAGTTTTTCGAATACTTTTCGGTATTGCTCATACAGAGGGCATTTGTCATCATAATCAGGTACCGTTGGAAAAGGATATGAATGAAGTTGGAAAAGTAGTTTGTACAACAAGAGTGGACGAAGTTCGAGCACGAAGCCGTAGGCTAGTGGTCAAACGTTCGAGGGAGGGCGATGTGGCCAATATCCATTCGAGTTATACAGTTCATTTTTCCTTCGACCAGGCAAATAGTTCAGAACTATTTTCTAAGTATCATATTGATAATCAATTTCAGATATATGTATTTTTTCAATATTTAATTTTATCGACATCCTCCGAAAATTCCAAAAATCAATACTTGGTATCTGCAAATTTTTAATATAACAATCGTTGAAAAGAGTTAAAAAAATATCGTAATTGGTGAAACTCGATTCAACGATTATGAAGTGTAATATCTCAGAGGGCGCATCCCTTAACCAACTAGGCCATGTGAACTATACAATTTTAGTTGATTATTCGTGTGAAGAGTAGATGTTCAATTCCACAAAAAATAACAGTACTGAGCATATTAACGCTCAGCACCAAATCATGACGTGAATAACACAACACAGTATATGTATTCTGATTATCGAAATTATAAACATCATCAACTCACCACCGACGGAAATTCCTACAAGAAATGTGGCAATAGTGACAATAACACTTCCAACACTCGGTGGTATTTTCTTCCAAAACGCCGTGAGAGGTTTGTCATATTTTTCCAGCCATCTCATTGAAATCGGATGTGATTTTTTACCGCCTTCATCCCCGGAACGCTTATTTTTTTTCGAGCCCCTACCCATGGCTGGACGGCTCGAATAACTGAACAATGTTATGAATAAATCATCGAAATCTCACATTTTTTATCACAGCGATAATTTTTCGACTCGATTGGGCGATACATTGTTCAACCTCTTCAGAGCTCTTATCATATTACAATGTTGATATTGAGTACAGGCGCATTTTGGAAATCGCGCGTTTTTGGTCTCAATGGTTAACCCAATATCAGCACAATATACACATTCTATATATTCTTCTTCATCATCTTCCAACAGAATTATAAGCATTTATCACTACAAAAATCTAAAATGTAAATCGTCATAGAAATTCGAACCTCGAATTATTATTTTTTATTTATTTATTTATATATTTATTTATATATTGGCGGTTAGAAATGTGCTGGCTGGAAACTCCGGTTGATCCGCGTCTGGAATGATTTTCTTGTCAACGTTTCGGCTCCCATTTTGGAGCCATTTTCAAGACTGAGTGACCTTGCGTCTAGGTCTGAGTTGTCTCACTAGCTGGCTATCATCACTGGAGATCGAGATACGGCCCCCCAAAAACACGAAATCGGGGTTTCACGTCTATTTTTTGTTTCTCAGCCAATTCCGCTCGAAATTTCTCCTTCTTTCTATCAGTACAATATACACATTCTATATATCCTTCTTCATCACTTTCCAACAGAATTATAAGCATTTATCACTACAAAAATCTAAAATGTAAATCGTCATAGAAATTCGAACCTCGAATTATTATCTTTTATTTATATATCTATATATTATTTATTACACATAAATATATATATATATATATATATATATATATATATATATATATATATATATATATATATTTGTTCGGCTAGGCTTCCGCGGTTAGAAATGTGCTGGCTGGAACTTCCGGTTGATCCGCGTCTGGAATGATTTTTTTGTCTACGTTTCGGCTCCCATTTCGGAGCCATTTCCAAGACTGAGTGACCTTGCGTCTAGGTCTGAGTTGTCTCACTAGCTGGCTATCATCACTGGAGATCGAGGATTGAAGGTAAGTGGGATTTAAGGGTTCATTAGTAATTATGGCGGGATCAGGAATCGGACGGTCGATGGGAGTTTCGAACGGATTAGTTCTCAAGTCTGAGTAAATAGAAGTATGTCGGACCAAGAGTAGTTTCCAGGTATTGGGGAGTCTTTGAGAATCGTCGCGTTTATTGAGACAGTTGGGACGTTTTTCGATTTCAATGGCTTCACGGGTAACTCTGGTTTGGAGGGTTTTGGCTGTGGCAACGGTTTTGGTGTTTCTGAAATCTATTTTGTGGCCTGTTGCTAAATGATGTTGGAATAGTGCTGAGTTTGTGTCAGAATTACGGACTGTCAGTTCGTGTTCATATGCTCTACAGGACACTCGTCGGTTGGTCTGGCCGATGTATGTTCTGGGACAGTTAGAGCATGGTATTTCATATATTCCTTGGGTGTCATTGGGGATTGTATCTTTGGGTGTTCGAAGGTAGGTGGATATTTGGTTGTTAGCTGTGAAAATGGTTTTGACGTCATGTCGTGTCAGAATTCGACTTATTTCATCAGTAACAACATGAATATATGGAAGGAAAGCTTTTTGTCGTTCAGGTTCGTCCTTCGGGGGTCTAGGCTAAAGATCTCGGGTTTGCTGGAGTTCAATAGACTTGTGGATTTGGGAATCGGAAAATTCATTTTGGGTAAGTGAGGATTTGAGCTTTTCCATTTCATTGGATCTATTGTGGTTATCGATGAGTTTGAAGGACCTATGTATGGGAGAATTCAGAGCCGAATTCAATTGATGAGACTTGGCATTGAAGTACTGGTTTGTATTGGTTGGTTTGCGGTACACGGTGTGAGTGAAAGAATCGTTGGACTTCCTGATGAGAACATCCAAGAATGAAAGGGAGTCATCCTTTTCCATTTCCATAGTGAATTGTATGTTGGGGTGGGTCAGGAATGTTGGTAGGGTTTCATACCCATGAGGCCAAATGGCAAAGATGTCATCTACGTATCTGAGCCAGCTTGAGTTCAGATGTGTCAATATATATATATATATATATTTATATATATATATATATATATATATATATATATATATATATATATATATATATATATATATATATATATATATATATATATGATGAATTGTGTTTTTGGGTTTCATTTCGTGTTCTGTGGTTTTGATCCTCTGAAGGATAATTGTCACAACGTTTCGGCAAAGTCTCATTTGCCATCTTCTGGGTGATGATTGAGTTCGGAGGTCGAAACTCAATCATATATATATATATATATATATATATAGCAAAGTAACTCGTGACTGATTATTGAATATGTTGTGAATCTTTTGGGGTTGCAGTCAGTTGTGTTGGGCTATATCACAAAGAAAACTCTTTGTTATTCCTCAAGCTTTCGGCAATCTTTATTGCCTTTCTCAGGACGTCTATAATATATAACAATTTATCATATGATAATATAATGGAATGGTTACTTACTAACGTGAGATTGAATAATAAAAAAGAGGCAGAAATTGAACATGAAAATATGAAGGTGACGTTCGAATGAATTAAGACACATATGATATAATTTCACTTCTAGATTACGGTGGAAAAGTCGAAATAGAGGGTGATTTATTCTTATCCTTCTCATACTTTATCAAAAAGGTGTAAATTTTGCTAAGACTATTTAAATCTGTTTTTTTGTTCATGGAATGGTCATTATTATTTATTTATATGTATCATTTCTAAAAATACACGCTTAGAAAGATTTATTTCACTATCCAAAATTTCAGCTTGTCCGTAATTCATACGGTGATCTCTGTTATTGACATGTTCTGATAGAGCACAAGAATTTACATTTCTTCTACAGTCACTTTTATGAGAAATGATATATATATATATATATATATATATATATATATATATATATATATATATATATATATATATATATATATATATATATATATATATATATATATATATGTTTATTTTATATTTTGACGTTAAAGTTATTGACAAAAATTTTCATAACTTCAATGCTTCTGTCACAGGAGATCCTTCACTCAATTGGCTGAATGTTCATCAAGCAGCAGCCAAAGAGTTGTTTTCTTATCTGTTATACTTCAAAGGTGTCACTTTCTCTTTCTTTTGTCAATTGTCAATTAAATTTCAATCTCTAACCTCCTTTTACCACGTTGCGACTGACCGCAAGTGGTGAAATATTGTTTTTTTTAATATTTTAAATATTGAATATCAATTTTAACAATTTTAACAATTTTTTATGACGTTTCTATATTTGTTCATTCATGTATCACATGTGTTCATCATGCTCTTTGATTTATAATGTTTAACCACCAACTTTTGTATTGCACCCAACCTTGTTAACACAGTATTGCTTCTCTCCATTTTTTCTTAACTAAGTTTGTAATTCTTGCAGCTTTCGTGAAGATGACAGTAGTCACTGTCGAAATATTGGAAATACGGTGTTTGAAGAGTACACTTTTTGCTTGCTGGTCAACCCAATATCTCTCCCCTTGTATGTATATATATATATATATATATATTTATATGTATATATATATATATATATATATATATTTGATCGGCTAGGCTTCCGCGGTCAGAAATGTGCTGGCTGGAACTTCCGGTTGATCCGCGTCTGGAAAGATTTACTTGTCTACGTTTCGACTCCCATTTCGGAGCCATTTTCAAGACTTAGTGACCTTGCGTCTAGGTCTGAGTTGTCTCACTAGCTGGCTATCATCACTGGAGAACGAGGATAGAAGGTTGGTGGGATTTAAGGGTTCATTAGTAGTTGTGGCAGGATCAGGTATCGGACGGTCGATGGGAGGTTCGAACGGATTGGTTCCCAAGTCGGAGTGGATAGAAGTATGTCGGACCAAAAGTGGTTTCCAGGTATTGGGGAGTCTTTGAGAATCGTCGCGTTTATTGAGACAGTTGGGACGTTTTTCGATTTCAATGGCTTCACGGGTAATTCTGGTTTGGAGGGTTTTGGCTGTGGCAACGGTTTTGGTGTTTTTGAAATCTATTTTGTGGCCTGTTTCTAAATGATGTTGGAATAATGCTGAGTTTGTGTCAGAATTACGGACTGCTAGTTCGTGTTCATATGCTCTACAGGACACTCGTCGGTTGGTCTGGCCGATGTATGTTCTGGGACAGTTAGAGCATGGTATTTCATATATTCCTTGGGTTTCATTGGGGATTGTGTCTTTGGGTGTTCGAAGGTAGGTGGATATTTGGTTGTTAGCTGTGAAAATGGTTTTGATGTCATGTCGTGTCAGAATTCGACTTATTTTATCAGTAACACCATGAATATATGGAAGGAAAGCTTTTTGTCGTTCAGGTTCGTCCTTCGGGGGTCTAGGGTGAAGATCTCGGGTTTGCTGGAGTTTAATAGACTTGTGGATTTGGGAATCGGAAAAATCGTTCTGGGTAAGTGCGGATTTGAGCTTTTCCATTTCATTGGATCTATTGTGGTTATCGGTGAGTTTGAAGGACCTATGTATGAGAGAATTCAGAACCGAATTCAATTGTGCTGGGTGATGATGAGACTTGGCATTGAGGTACCGGTTTGTATGGGTTGGTTTGCGGTAGACGGTGTGAGTGAAAGAATTGTTGGACTTCCTGATGAGAACATCCAAGAATGGGAGGGAGTCGTCCTTTTCTATTTCCATAGTGAATTGTATGTTGGGGTGAATGGTGTTAAGGTGGGTCAGGAATGTTGGTAGGGTTTCAAACCCATGAGGCCAAATGGCAAAGATGTCATCTACGTATCTGAGCCAGCAAGTGGGCTTGAGTTCAGATGTGTCAATGGCTCTGGTTTCGAAGTCCACCATGTAGAGGTTTGCAAGAACTGGGGAGAGGGGGGAACCCATCGGGGCTCCTTTCACTTGTTTGTAGAATTTGCCCTGAAATAGAAAGTATGTACTGGACATACAATGGCTGATGAGGTTGAGATTGTCTCTAGAGATTTGATGCTTGGTTTCCAAAACACTCAAGGTTTCAGCTAAAGGAATATTCGTGAAGAGAGATGCTACATCGAAGCTTACGAGAATGTCTGTTGGTCGGAGATTGAAGGTTTTGAGTATTTCAATGAAATGAAAAGAGTTTTGGATATACGACGAACACTGTTCTACTAGAGGTTGGAGGGTGTTTGCTAAGTATCTGGAAAGGGGTTGTGTTGGGCATCCAAAGGCGCTAACTATGGGACGGAGTGGGATATTCGGTTTGTGTATTTTTGGGAGGCCATATATTCGGGGAATGCGCGAAGATTTCTCCCTCGGAATGAGAGCTTTCTTCTGGTCATTCGGGATATTGGAGTTGTTGATGAGGGTTTTGGTCTTTTTCTCGAGATACGTGGTGGGGTCTCTTGAAGTGTGTTGGTATTCAGGGGAGTTGATCAATGTTGTCATCTTTTCAACATAGTCTGTGGTGTTGAGGATCACAGTGGCGTTGCCCTTGTCGGCTGGTAGAATGATGATATCTGGATTGTTGTGGAGATTCTTGAGGGACCGTCTCTCAGCTGGGGTTACATTGGATTGGGGGACTTTGGCTCTTCTCAGGAAGGAAGCAACATCTTGCCTAGCTTCTTCGGCAGTGTTCTTAGGAAGATGAGAGATGGCTGCTTCAGTCTGAGTTATAATGGTTTCGACTGGAATAGATCTAGGAGTGATCGAGAAATTGAAACCTTTGGACAAAATGTTGTGGGCAGCTGGGTCGAGTGGAGTGTCAGAAAAGTTGTGGACTAAAACTGGTGAGTCCGCTGGGGATGATTGTGGAGCTTTCAGCTTGAGTAGTGCTGAGAGCTTTTTCTTTTGTGTGCTGGTTTTTTCGTTGGCAATATGATCGGCTTTTTCATGGGATATTCTGACGAAAGTGTCCCAGATTGTTGGATGAATTGTTGAAACGGAAAGTTCACCAAAACATTGATGAAGGGATGAGTTGATGAAGTGTAATTTACTTCTTATGTCGTGAATGGTATTTCGAATAAGAGCGAAACTAGCATATTCTAAGATGCGTTTAGTATGGAACGATTTGATGTGGTGTTTCAGACGGAATGACTTGGGAATTACTTGATGTGTTCTGCAGGATTTAAGGAAGGCGAGGTCACAAAGGAGTTTGGATTTCTGGATGAGGAGTGATGAATAGGTTTTAGTGATTTTGAGTGTTTCCTTACCGTAAAGGCGTACTATTTGATCGGCTAGGCTTCCGCGGTCAGAAATGTGCTGGCTGGAACTTCCGGTTGATCCGCGTCTGGAAAGATTTACTTGTCTACGTTTCGACTCCCATTTCGGAGCCATTTTCAAGACTTAGTGACCTTGCGTCTAGGTCTGAGTTGTCTCACTAGCTGGCTATCATCACTGGAGAACGAGGATAGAAGGTTGGTGGGATTTAAGGGTTCATTAGTAGTTGTGGCAGGATCAGGTATCGGACGGTCGATGGGAGGTTCGAACGGATTGGTTCCCAAGTCGGAGTGGATAGAAGTATGTCGGACCAAAAGTGGTTTCCAGGTATTGGGGAGTCTTTGAGAATCGTCGCGTTTATTGAGACAGTTGGGACGTTTTTCGATTTCAATGGCTTCACGGGTAATTCTGGTTTGGAGGGTTTTGGCTGTGGCAACGGTTTTGGTGTTTTTGAAATCTATTTTGTGGCCTGTTTCTAAATGATGTTGGAATAATGCTGAGTTTGTGTCAGAATTACGGACTGCTAGTTCGTGTTCATATGCTCTACAGGACACTCGTCGGTTGGTCTGGCCGATGTATGTTCTGGGACAGTTAGAGCATGGTATTTCATATATTCCTTGGGTTTCATTGGGGATTGTGTCTTTGGGTGTTCGAAGGTAGGTGGATATTTGGTTGTTAGCTGTGAAAATGGTTTTGATGTCATGTCGTGTCAGAATTCGACTTATTTTATCAGTAACACCATGAATATATGGAAGGAAAGCTTTTTGTCGTTCAGGTTCGTCCTTCGGGGGTCTAGGGTGAAGATCTCGGGTTTGCTGGAGTTTAATAGACTTGTGGATTTGGGAATCGGAAAAACTTTTCTGACACTCCACTCGACCCAGCTGCCCACAACATTTTGTCCAAAGGTTTCAATTTCTCGATCACTCCTAGATCTATTCCAGTCGAAACCATTATAACTCAGACTGAAGCAGCCATCTCTCATCTTCCTAAGAACACTGCCGAAGAAGCTAGGCAAGATGTTGCTTCCTTCCTGAGAAGAGCCAAAGTCCCCCAATCCAATGTAACCCCAGCTGAGAGACGGTCCCTCAAGAATCTCCACAACAATCCAGATATCATCATTCTACCAGCCGACAAGGGCAACGCCACTGTGATCCTCAACACCACAGACTATGTTGAAAAGATGACAACATTGATCAACTCCCCTGAATACCAACACACTTCAAGAGACCCCACCACGTATCTCGAGCAGTCCGTAATTCTGACACAAACTCAGCATTATTCCAACATCATTTAGAAACAGGCCACAAAATAGATTTCAAAAACACCAAAACCGTTGCCACAGCCAAAACCCTCCAAACCAGAATTACCCGTGAAGCCATTGAAATCGAAAAACGTCCCAACTGTCTCAATAAACGCGACGATTCTCAAAGACTCCCCAATACCTGGAAACCACTTTTGGTCCGACATACTTCTATCCACTCCGACTTGGGAACCAATCCGTTCGAACCTCCCATCGACCGTCCGATACCTGATCCTGCCACAACTACTAATGAACCCTTAAATCCCACCAACCTTCTATCCTCGTTCTCCAGTGATGATAGCCAGCTAGTGAGACAACTCAGACCTAGACGCAAGGTCACTAAGTCTTGAAAATGGCTCCGAAATGGGAGTCGAAACGTAGACAAGTAAATCTTTCCAGACGCGGATCAACCGGAAGTTCCAGCCAGCATATATATATATATATATATATATATATATATATATATATATAGAAATACGGAATGTTGTTGGGATGCAGTCAAATTACTGGGCTGTTGTTCAAAGAATACTCTTTGTTATCTGGTCGAGCTTTATATATATATATATATATATATATATATATACGAGATATATGATGACTGGAACTTCCGGTTGAACCACGTCTAGAATTGTTCTTCTGTCGACGTCTCGGCTCCCACTGTGGAGCCATTCTCATATATAAATATATATATATATATATATATATATATATATATATATACACATATAATTGTATAATATATGTAATTGTCACGGATACTTTGAAAGCATCCGCTGGGCTTGTTGTCAACAAAAGTGACAACAACACACGAGTGTAATGGCAGAAAACTTCGGTTACGTTCCTCGTGAATCTCGCACTCTGTTGCAGATTAGGCCAACTGAATGCCGACCACTTCCACCGGATCCTATGCTTTGTCAATCCACCACGAGATGGCGTTGAGTTCACACTCATCGTAATATCGAGGAGGGATGAGCCAAGTGGCGTTCCCGGTTCTCGTCATGGTGCATTCGAACATTAGTAGTTGTTCGAATGCGATCATCGCTGTGTTGATGAGCTCCAAAGAGCGAAACTGCTGTCCACAGATAGATCATACTATGACGTCTGCAGATAATTATCAGCCTTAGGTGACATGCATTGGATTGCAGATTTGTGATTCCAAATGAAACCTTCTGCGCAGAGGCAACTGTTTCCAGTAGAAGTAGTAAAAAGTCGCGTTTCAGCTAATTTCCATTTCCTTGGAGGGCCGCTGTATGCATTCTACAGAGAGAATTCACAAGGTGCCATCACATGGCCTATGGAGTGTAGCGCCTGGCGTGTGAACTGGAACCTCAAGAGTCATGACTCCGCACTCCACGCTCCAGGCCCGTCACTCAAGACTTAATGTAATGGCACCTTAACACATTCTTTTTATGGCCTTGGAGGAAGCAAAGGCTAATAATCTGGAGAGAGAGAGAGAACACATTCTTTTCCCACCACAGTGAAATACAAGATTGGAAACTATGCTAACGGGTAGGTTTCGAATTACCTAGGAATGTATATAGCTGTTCTAGGTTGTTTTTGCTGGTTAGATGAAAGGTCTACAATTGATAGCCAATTTAGTAAATATGAATTGTCCTATCTACGATTAGAAACTTTCGATATAGTCGGTGGGCATACTTGAAAACTGGCGGTGAATAAAATCATCTTCCGAGCAAATACTCCAGTCTATGACGGTGAAAAAAGTGTAAACTGTGTATTTATCCCATACAGCACCGATTCGTATGAAAATTTGGATAGAGGTTCTACTTACTCTCTATTCCGAAATCTACCCCGTGCCGAGGGTTGCTTTCTCCCTGGGGGTGGATGCCAACCCTCCATGGAGGTGAAAAAATTTTTTTTGGAAATAAGTGCGGAAATCAATAGATTGGCTTATTCTAAGGACTTTTTGTTCAATGAAGTTTTTTCTGAAAAGCAATAATTTTCGACCTATTCGCGATTGAAATGGTCGGTTTTCAGTAAAAAAAAAACACGTTTTCAGATCCTTTTTCGCAAATAACTGGAAAATAATGCATCTAATCGAAAAACCTGCAGTGAGCAAAATTATAGCTTTCGCAAAAACAAAGGCGATTGTTTATTTGTGATGTATGCAAACCCACTACAAACTGAATAATTGCTTGTTGAAAGTTGATTGGTATTTTCAAACGACAAAATGGATAGTTTCTACGTACAATAACCAAAAACCAATGCATTTTTCGGGAAAAACTAATTGGACCTTTTCTGAAGTACTTCAAGAATCCTTTATTTTTGTTATTCATAAAAGTTTCTAGCAATAAAGCTGACCGAGGTATGAAGGTAATAATGTTGAATCCAATTTTTTCGTTAAAAAAATTGTGAATAACTCATCCTCTCTTCTCCCCCCGTTGAAAAAAATCGTTGTTACTCCATAATTCACTTCATTCATGTTTTTTCAATGAGTTCTGAGTTTTTTATCAATTGAAAGTACGTAGTTTTGAAAAAAATTGAGATTGAAGAGAAAAAATCATATACGTAAATCAGCGAAAAATCACAATTTCTTCGAAATAACTCGAAAAGTATTGATCACATGCAAAATTCTCTGGAGTACAAAATTGAATGCTATTCTTCTCTGGAAATTTCGGTGTTTCATTTTTTTCTGCAGGATGAAAATAGAGTAAGATATGGCCAGTTGAATATTGTGAGGGTTCGCGCAAAGTACCTTTTTTGAGCACTTTCAGCATGAACCTTTTCAAAAATATAATCTGGAACAAAAAATAATATAAATGAGCTTATAGCTCTCGAAAAAATCTACAAAATACTCCTTTGGTGGATTTGATTACTTGAAGACTAAGCGAGTTGTGGAAAAAAACCAAAAACTATTTTTGTAGAAATTAGAGTATGTACATTAGTACATTGAAGAATACACATAGTAACTATATTTCAGGCTTAGAGGAACTATATGTATATTTTATATGTATATATACATATAGTTCCACTAGGCAACGATTTTTTCCAAAGGAGGGGAAAGAGAGGATGAGTTATTCACAATTTTTTTTCAAGGAAAAAATAGGATTCAACATTATTTCCTTCATACCCCGGTCAGTTTTGATGCTAGAAACTTTTATAATTAACAAAAATAAAGGATTTTTGAAGGACTTCAAAAAAGGTCCAATTAGTTTTTCCAGAAAAATGCATTGGTTTTTGGTTATTGTACGTAGAAACTTTCCATGTTGGCGTTTGAAAATACCAATCAACTTCCAACAAGCAATTATTCAGTTTGTAGTGGGTTTGCATATATCACAAATGAACCATCGCCTTTGTTTTTTCAAAAGCTTCAATTTTGTCAGTGCAGGTTTTCCGATTAGATGCATTATTTTCCAGTTATTCGCGAAAAAGGATCTGAAAACGTGTTTTTTTTGACTGAAAACCGACAATTTCACTAGGAATAAGTCGAAAAGTATTGCTTTTCAGAAAAAACTTCATTGAACGAAAAGTGCTTAGAATTAGTCAATCTATTGATTTCCGCACTTATGGTCGTAGACTGGACTAAAACCCGTTCAGGCCATCAGTCAGAAAACAACTACTCCTCTGGCTGATACCACGAAGGGCGTTGCATTATATCTAACCGGTGCCAGTGCAGGTTCCTCTACAGAGGAAAATCCTGCAATCACTTTCGGCGATACAAATGTAACGAAAACGCTTCAAATACTCATCACACAGATATTGGCTAACTGCACTGTTTATAGAGATATAGTTAGTCAATGCCTGTGTGAAACGGATTTGATGTCAATGTGAGATCTTACAAAAAGACTTCAATGAGTTCTTCAGAAAATTTGTGGTCGTTAAATAGTGAAGAATGAATGATATCATTTCATTTAGCCTGATCACTTGATGTTCGGTTCATTGTAACTGAAGATGGATTCATGAACATTTACATTTATTCGGTAGTTGGTGAAATTCAACATGTGATGAGATGTGTAACTCCATATATTTATGAAATAGGAGTTGATTTACGTATGATCATTGGAAAGTTGATTGAAAACAAAATTTTATTTGATATTCATTTCGACTCCACGCAGGAGTAATTCGAATCACACTTAATATTGGATATGTCGAGTCTAAGGTTTTCTACATATTCACAGAATTCTAGTGTCACTTGCTCAACACCATATAATATCATTTTGTTCGAAGGACTTTGCGTATATGGAATATGTTTCGGACCTTTTTTGAGCAAGATTTTCTACTCTGCACTACGAAGTGGAAAGAAGCGATAAAAAATCAAATTATTTATCATTCATTGTGTTTCATCTGATATCGCAAATTCGGCCAATAATGAATATTTTTGTTGGTTAGTTTCGTAGCTATTGAAATACAATCACCATACGATTTTTTAAAATACTACAGATTTTCATCTCCTAAGACTCCTCCAATTATTTCGTCTCAAAGCTCCTGCTTCCTCAACTATTGTTCTTTTTAATAAGCAGTTGGTTGTATTAATTTCTGAGTATTCATAAGACTCCAAACCCAACTTATGGAAAGTTACAGGTACTCAAATGCCGGTTATCCATCCCAAAACGGTGAAAAATTGTCGAATAGTTTCTATCATCGCCTGTGTTCATTAAGAGGTAAACAATGATGCAACCTAAATGGAATCAGCAGTTTGAAAGAGCAATCGTTCCAAAGATAAACATTTTTCATCTGCTACCGTTGATATAGAATTCATTAATTCGAATTTCTAAACTGAATACGCAACAGAATGAAATGAAAATTTTCATTAAAAAAAATTGAATTAGGGAAAATTAAAAAAATTCATAATGAATAAATTTAAATTTTTGAATTAATTATTCTGCTAGGAAAAAATGGAGAAGTTCGAAAATTGAATGGATGATGGAAAATACCTCGAGCACTTCTAAAAAAATTCAGAAAATTCAAAAAAGTTGTGATTTCGAAAATATATAATATCGGAGGATGAAAAAAAAATTCAAAATGGATAGATTCAGAATTTTCGAGAAACTCTCAAGAATATTTCAGAAAATTCAGAATCAGCTGAAAGTTATTGTGAAAACCCTCAATTTTTTTATCGATTCAATCTTCCCCAAGGAAATCAAATATTTTTTTCAGCGCATATTTGATAATTTTCTGAGGTCCACACTGAGTGATGAATTATATTATGATTTTCCCTCAATATTTGTTTATCCTGTTTTTTTATATTCACTTTTTCATGATTTCTGTCTTGTTTTGTCACAGTTCCTATTCACAAACATTCGATAGCCGTGGTATTCATTACAGGAATATTTTTGTCCTGATGATTTTTCTTTCACTCTTATCGTCTATTTCTTCCTCATTTCACTCTCACTCCCCTTCCCCACCCCTTTCTATCGCCAAAGAAATCTTTTGTATTCCTTAGGATAAAAATAGGTATCTGATTAGAATTTTAAGATTTTGAGACAATAGATTTGCGTCAAAGGGACCTTGGACTGTACCTCTCAGTTTTATCTGAATTGGAGAGTCACGTACTCGTATATTGAAATTTTTGCTTATCGTGTTGCTATCCAATCATGTAGAAAATATTCCACTATTATGGAATCATAATGAGGAAACCTTCATGCTCGAATCGCAAACTTTGTTCATAGTATTCGTAAGTTACGTATATGAGTGTTGTGAAAACGTGGGAAGATCATTTATTATTCGAGAACATGCTATCAAAGTCTCTGATACCTAATCGCTTAGGCTTCTTTGATACAGTATATGAGTTCTGCTTGATACAGATTGGTAAATAATTGAACGAGAAAGTACAAAGCTCTAAGCTGAGGTTCATAAATTGAAAAATTTCTTTCATGTTCACATTCATATTCATGTTCATAATTAATGAGTTAATGAGTTCAAATTCTGTAAATGAATATGAATATGGAAAAACAACGCAATTTTCATTCGGCTGTATTGTTCTATGCAATTATTACCCAGGAAAATCTGTTATATCTCGATGAGAAAGTACAATATCATACCGATTACTGTTTGAAAGTTTTTATCCATCAGAAAGGTGAATGAACTTTTTCTTCGTAGTTTCGGACTCATTGATCTACCAGAATATGTTATAATCGAGTCTCAATATTGAAATATATATATATAAATGTAGGAGATTCAATATTCAATCTACCCCAAAAAGTTGCTGCCTGAATCAAAAACAGTTTCTTCTAAGTGAAACACGTCATATTAGTCAGCAACTTCTCATATAAAATTCAAAATTAACATTTATTCATTTATTCATTCATCCATTTGGGACACAAACAGAACAAACCCAGAGCATATATTTACTAATGTACACAAAAGTTTAAAAAACACAAATATATGTATATGCAACATATCACTAAGGGTAAAAGCATAAAATTACAATAAGTTGATTTTGAATATTCTGAAACTTAAAATTTTTCAAACATAAGAATACGCTGTATTATACGTGGTTGAAAAAGTTGCTCGCCAAATATTCAACGGGACTCCAGTTCATTGAAATATATTTGAGGTGATCTTCGAAATTGAAAAAAAGCTATTTAGTCCAATGGAATGAACTTTTTTCGTAAAATTTTCGCCTACCCGAAAAGTGGCTGTGAAGTCCGGCATTCACAGGTGTCCTCATTATCCCCTAAAGTTTGCGCCAGATTCTGTGCGTGCGTTTAGCAACAATTAGCGGTTGAATGCCCGAAATCATTATTTTTTTTGTTTTTTGTTTATATTATGGAAACTATTGGTCGGATCGAATAAAAGTTGTATTGAAAGTTATAGATGATTGAAAAAGCTACATATCGATTAGCGTTGGCCCGATGTCAATATTCTAATTTGTTGCTTAACTACTGCGCTCGGAATTTGAAAAAAGACGTTTTTTCCATCATTCTATTAAGAAATGTTGGAATGCATTTGGGGGTTGCAACTGTGAGTTTGGGAAGCTTCCAACTAGTAGAAACCACAGTTTCAATTTAGTTGAAAAACATTTTATAGGTTAGCAACAATCTAATTTGTTACTAAAAAAAGTGTCCCACTAGATTGTTATCTCTTGCCCTACGGATAATCGTAGAGCAATGATCGAAATGGTTTCAGATAGTCAAAGAGTTGAACCACAAACTATCATTTTTGGAAAATCGATTTTTGCAATGTGATACCTTCAAAAATGGCGTCAAAAAAACAACGTTATTCAAACTGGAAAACAATGAGGAAAAAATGATCGTATCAAAATGCGACAAAATGCATTGAAAAGCTGCGATTTTTCTACGAGTTTTGACAACCTGACTTTTGTTCTACGATAATTAGGCGCCGAAATAACAATTTTTATTTATTTAATTCCTCTCCCTTTGTTTATTTATATGCAGCAACGAGACCTTGACGACTGCGAAGAGCAAGAGTTATAGAAACCAGCAGAATTTGTTTTTCACAATTATTTGTATCACATTGCAAAAATCGATTTTCCAAAAATGATAGTTTCTAGTTCAACTCTTTGAATAACCAAAACCGTTTCCTTCATTGCTCTACGATTATCCGTAGGGCAAGAGATAACAATCTAGTGGGACACTTTTTTTAGTAACAAATTAGATTGTTGCTAACCTATAAATTGTTTTTCAGCCGGATTGAAACTGTGGTTTCTACTAGTTGGAAGCTTCCCAAATTCACAGTTGTAACCCCCAATGCATTCCAACATTTTTTAATAGAATAATGAAAAAAAAACCCTTTTTTTTTAAATTCCGAGCGCAGTAGTTAAGCAACAAATCAAAATATCGACATCGGGCCAACGCTAATCGATAGATTTTTCAATTATCTACAACTCTCAACTCAACTTTTTTTCGCTCCGACCAATAGTTTTCATTATATAAGCAAAAAAAATAATGATTTCCAGCATTCAACCGCTAATTGTTGCTAAAGGCACGGACAGAATCTGGCGCAAACTTCAGGGGATGATAAGGACACCTGTGTCTGCCAGAATCCACAGCTACTTTTCGGGTAGGCAAATATCGTCATTTTGGGCTCTTCAACTGTTAATTTGATTGGATTAATTTTCGAATATATCTATCTATATTTTTTGATTATGCTACTTCATTGTAGGATAGGATTTGAGGTTTCCGTGTAGAGAGGAATTCAAATAATAATTCGTGTTTGCTTGATCGTTATAAAACAAGGAGAAATATCTAGTAATATAAACAGGAACTGCAATTTCCTGGTTGATAGCCATACACAAAAATTCAACTTCTGGAGTCATTCTTCTTTCTCCGAAAGATATTAGGTTCGATTCTTTGCGAATAGGACTTCTTTTGGTAATTCGTGGAAAGCATTTCCTATTAATGTAATTAATAAATTTGTTTTGAATCCTTTCAAGTTTATGAGTATATATGTTGTAAAGTGATTTCCAGATCACCGAGCCATAATTCAAGACACTATTAACATAAGACATGTATAGAGTTCTCAGGGTTCTTGGATCACTCATATCACTACAGAGACTGCAAATATGTGTTGATCAAACAATAATCGAGTATGATTCCAAGTTCTTTGACACTCTGGACATTCTTCAATGAAATCTAATCTAAATGATTTCAAATATTGTAAGACGTCGAAATTAGGTTAATGTTTCTGCTGAAAGTTATGTGATAACATTTGGTTGGGTTCAGAAATAGACTATTCTGGTTACAGTATTCGAATAACCTATCAAGATCTTTCTCTTTTGAACCCTTGACTGGAAGTAATGGGAAGGAATATTTTCAGATCATCCGCATGGATAAGAAATCGAGTAGACTGAAGGCAATTTTTATTATCGTTGATATATATGTTAAACAGCAAAGGTCCTAGATGGGAGCCCTGAGGAACCGCGGATGTGACGAAGAATTCATCTGATTTGAATTTATCAATAGTGATGATTTGACATGAAAAATGCACCAAAACTTTCATTGAAACTTCTTTATTCTATTCAGAAAAATGCAATCTGTCTTGTTGGTGATTCTTTGCTCACAGACTCGCTCACTCCTGAAGAGCTTCGTAAAAGGGTCGTAGACTTGTCTATCTTGTATATATATTTTCGCGATCGGTGCTCTTTCAGATTGTCTTCAATCATTCTATCCTTGGTATCTACACAGATGACCCGTAGGGTACAGAATTTCCCCCTTTTGTTGTGAGCTTGGAGACCTGTCGAACCTCTTTCGCTCAGGATTTTTTTTTCAGTAGAACTGCTGAACTTTGGAACTCCTTGAGAGAAAGGTTTTTCCTGAGACTAACAAACCTCAAAAATTCAAAGTGAATGTTAATTCGTATCTCCTCTCCCTTGATTCACACGGTGTTCTCTGTACATTACAGGGCTTCCCTTCCACGTTAATCTGCATATAAAAAAACACCAGAGTATCCAATTCCATCGATTTTTGCAAGTTTGTCACTGTCACAATAGTTGAGGAACAAATATAAATCATTTGTATGTGCTTTGTGAAAATGCAGAATCTGACATATTTTTCTGACCCTCAAAGTTGAAAAATGTAGTTGTTGTGGCAGTGGTTGTGGAAAGTAACCAGATTGTGAAACAAAATCGAGACGAAAGTTATGTACTGGTTCTTCGTCCGTAGCTATTGGTTATGGATGGAACATATAGAAACTCAAATAAATCGACACAAAATCAATCGCGTTATCTCATTTTCTCTACGAGATCCTCGAACGTGATTCCATCATTCATATTTTTAATATCATTGCCATACGGTTTATCAGGTGTAATTTCTGAAGGATGCATAAATATAAGCAATATCGCCAGTATACATGGTTACTTGTTATCTCGAGAATTTATTGATTCAAGTCACTTGACGTTGATTCTCCAGATGATTGTGAACGAGATAGTCTCTGATCGGAGTTGGCTGCTTGTGCTACAGAGCGTTTTGAAAAATCAAGAGTTTTATCATTTCAGTGGGATATTCAACTAATAGAAAATTCCTTTCATCGTAGATGAAGCATATGATGAACTCCAAGATCTAATAATTCTCAATTATCTCAACCGATTTTCATTTCGTTTTCCATTGTCGCTATGGTATCAACCCTAACCACAAAATTCGTTACGTAGTGTGAAAAAAATCAACATGAGTCAACATGCATGCTGGAAAAAAGGTATGCAGTTCCACTCGAAGTTGAAAATCCAATAAAATTTAATAAAATATTCATATCTTTGAAAAAAAATATTGGACTGATTTTCAAATTGAAACGGCACGTAAGCCATATCTCAGAAAAAACAATACTATGATTGAGAGCATTCATTCGGCAACATTTCTAAATTTAGAAATGAGACTTTTGAAAATTTCATTTTTTTCAAGACTTGTTCGACCATCAGGATCAGGATAAACTGAGAATTTCCCTGATTTCCATGTGTTTCTCAACATACCGTCGCCATTATCAATGGACTCACGATTTCTCCATGTGTGAAATAGCAGATATTTTTCAATCCATGGCTTATAATAGTCACTTCGCAGTTTCTGTACTTCACTCCATTCTATACCTAAATCATAAATTTCAATGTGCTTTGTTTTTTTGTAGATTTTTATATCGACTTCTTCCTTCACAGTTTTGATAATAATAATAATAATAATCGTCTTCATTATTTTCAGATAGATTTCACATAATTATATGGTCAAGGAAAAAAAAACATAGATTTATTTGAAAATCTAGGACAAATTAATATTGCCTGCAGCTCTGATCGTGTTATTTGAACTGGTTTATTCGGGGGAAAAGAAGTGACACAACAAAGCTATTTTTGTCGATGACTCCGAAATAAACTACACCTTCTTGCTTCTGTCACGAAATGTGTGAAGTTCTATTCGATCTGCAGTTCGAATTTACTTGAAATTTACCTTGAACTAGCAATACTAGCATCCTACCACGGATGGAAAATTCGACAATCAATACCGAAGGGTTGAAAACGGGCATGACAATCCCTCAAGTTTGATGCAGTTTTTTCTATAATACGTTCCTCGGCATCAGATACAAAATAATCACCAGTTGGGTCCCAGTAAATAGTCCAAAAGAAGGAATAGAGGTCGACCTCCACCCATCTGTCTATCGGATGAAATAGACTTTGGGTTTCATAAATAGACGAATACGCCTATAATTTTGTTATCGATTTGTCAGAAAGTCAATTCCTTATAAAAATTGGTGAATTGCAGAATACTTGCATATGAGTTGTCAAAATTTCTAATTTCCGAATAGTATACGGGGAAGTATTGAATTTTGATCAAAAGTAAACTACCTCGGATGTGATTCCAAATTTGAATATCGATTTCAATTCTGAACAATTCTCTTGAATGAACTTTTTGAATATGTCAAAAATGAGATATGGTTTACACCTGATCAAAATTCCTATTTAACGTTATTCCCTGTACACTGTTCAGAAATTTTAAATTTTGACAACTCATATGCAATTTTCAGCAATACACCAATTTTTATGAGGAATGAAAGTTCCTGACAAATCTCACTGTCTGGACCACATTTTGCTAGTTGAATCATTATAGGCATATTCGTCTATTTATAACCCCATGAAAAGTATGTTAATTCCGGTAAACAGATGAGTCAAGGTCGACATCTATTCCGTCTCTTATTAAAAGTAACACTATTTGTAAGGATAAATCGCAAGCGAGATTCACGTCTTTTTTCAGTTCGTCATCAGTTGACATACGTTGCATTAGTTTTTTAGAATTGAATGTCCAGTTGACACTTCCGAAACAAGCCGAACAGCCGAACATTCGAAATCAGCATTCAAATTACTGTAGATTCCTCTTTGAGGTCGATTTCTTCACGGCTTGTCGACCATTGCATTCGAATGTTTCGGTTCTTCAACTATTATTCGTATCCTCAGGGCTTGCAAGCTTGATTGATTGGAGGACCAATGTAAAGCGTATTCACCCCATTCACCCCATTCGTTTTTTTTTTATCTTAATACCTAATTTTTTGTCAACGTATACACAAAAAAAAATTGTTGAACAAATCAAACAACGAAGCGAATTGGTGCATATCAATTGGAAATATAACAATATGGAATAAGTGCAAGCCTTTTTTAAACAATTATTGATTGAAACAGAAGACAGGTTTTTTTACTATAACTATTACAATATGATTCATTTCCAAACTGAATGAACTGAAATATTTCGCTTATTCCAGGAATATGTCAAAGAATTGACAGTAGGGAAATATCAAATTAGTACAAGTAGGTTTTATGTTGTGGGTTTTTTCACTGAGTATTGATAATATTTCAATTCATTGACAAAAAAGATCTCGTTTATGAGAATTGCAAATATTTTGGTTGAAAATACTTCTCATGATGAAAATATGCATTACTAATGATTGGCAGAGGAATATATAGTATACTAATCGTTTGAACGATCCTACAAGAGAGTTTTTTTTTAATTTCAGAACCTCAAGTCTCTTCTGGAGCTCCCCTGTCATGTCAAGAATTGCGAATTGATGAACATCTGCTTGTAATAAGAGTGCCTGCCAGAAAATAATGTGATTTCATTTGGTTTTTTATTCATAAAAATCAATGCATGCATGCAGATACTAATTTACTTTCTGAGGTTTCCGGAGAATTCATATCATTTTCATAGGAGAATATATGCAAATGGGTAGTCCGAGAACATGTGTTAATTTTTTGTGTGTCAACATGTTGGATCTCTCATAGAATTGTAATTGTAATTTTATTCATAACAATTATATTGACCGATTGTCTCCCTTGAAGAGAAATTAAGATTCAGATTTTTTTCCAGAACATCTGACCTGACTGATTTTGCTTTTATGTTTGCACGTTGCTGCAAAATCGATTTCATTTTGGAAGCATGGTTCAGAGGCATATTGCAAATATGCTGATGGTTCCACCGAGAGAAAACAAAGACAATAACAACAATGCGCAGAGTAGTGCCCAATTTCATTCGTCCCTATAAGTTAAAATCAATTCTGGTACTTTTATAACCAAAAGCACAGTCACCGGTCTGGTATAATGTAACACCCTCTCTGATATCAGCCAGGGGGGATTTTTTTGACCAATATCAGCCCATGAACACACTCGATCCCTCATCACTTTCAAGACGTAAGGATGGAATCCCCCCAAATATGCTCAAAACATTTTTCCTCTTGATTTGTATTACAATGCAATTCACTCATAACTGCATTTATTTCGAATGCAGATTTTGGCGAAACATGAACTCCAATTCATTTCGTGCTGGCATCTCCTAGCCAATTTCTGAAATAACAAACAGACCCAATATTGATTCAGAGAATAATAGGAAACCGTAGAGAGTTCTTTCTAGTCAGTCGAACTCAGTAAGTGAGCTTGTGCTTCCTAGAGGGTGCTCTATATTCTCTCAGAATAAAATGAAATTCTGGTAGGCTATGACAGCACAACAGTTATCATTATAAAAAATATGTTCACATATAAGTCCCACATCGATGTTACTGCGATTATATGATTGTGAGTTGAGAATAGTGAATGGTTTGGAATAGTTAAGATCATCGCCCTGATATATGGTTCACAGATTGGTTTTAGTCAGTTGAATATCTGTCCCACAGATGGCGGCAAGTGTTCAGTTTGGTGGAAACTGGTCTTCAAGTTTTTGGTCCATGAGCCAGAGACTTGATGTTTATGTATAGTTGGTTCATCAAATACGTACTAGCAGTTGACTTCCTTTCAGTTACTCAGACATCGTGAAAGTGTAGCGTTTATAAAAACCTACTGTATTTTTTTTTGCTTTCTATATTTTCCAAGAATATTTTATAAGCCGTTGACAACTTTCGTGCAGAACTGGCAACCCAGTTTACACCTGCTTGTCCTGCTGAGATTCGTCGCCACAATATTATTGGAATGAGATATTTTTCTCATCGAATGTTAAATGAATTCTGTTCATAATTTACGATAACCTAACCTAACCTAAAGGGGTTGGGTAGAATGATTGTTTCGTTCATTATTTAATGTCGAGGAAATGGATGTTCATCCATCTCTCTTTTGTTTATGTAGATTATTTTTTTTATTAGTCCAAATCGGATTCCTTTTCGGGTGACATTCCAGCAGATGAGAGAAACCGAAAGTCGTAAAAATGAGGCGTTGCCATACCTATTTTGAGAATTCCTCGGAATAGAGTTGCTCGGTAGGCGATTTTGGCTCACCTGCGAGAGGTGGAAAATTGGTTTTTGACGGCAGGAGGTCAGTTCTCTGGTGGGTTCCGAGAGGGATTTGTAAAGTGGTGAGCTGCATGGTGCGATTTTCATCAATCTGATCGAAAACGTTTTCGGATATAACTTCTGCTTCTGATTGCTGAGATTTCCATGAGAGGCTGCACTACCCACAGATTGTGCTGAAAACCACCACTTCTTCAGAAAAAACGAGTGACGCCATTTCACTCTGCTCTTTTTGCTGGTTTAAGTAACCCTTCTTCAAGGAAGGTAAGAATGTCATTATGAATTTCTTTTCATTGGTTTTCTCTTTATTCTATTCTGGATAATCGATAGATTCAGAGATACTTTTCCAACAAGGATTTTTTTATAGGGTTTAATGGAGAGGCTGTCAAGATAAGTTTTTTTGGAGTTTCTTCAACTGGGATTTTTTGGAGAAGTGCTTTTCTACTTCGATAGAGTTCAACGTTGTTTTGGGTTTCCGCAAGGGAATGATATTTTCCTTCCACGCTAGGGATTTGTATATACCTTGATCCATCCATGTCAAATGTCCACGTCCATGCGAAGTCCACGTCCATTCTTTGTCAGAAAAATATGTACTTCATTGATGTGCTGCACCTGACCAGATAGAGAAAAATTGGAGCTTCTTCCACCATCAAGCGAGAAGGATTATCAGGCAAATTCATACACTTTATCAGTCATATATTTTTTTGATCACGTATTACTTAATGCTCAATATTGAAGGTACTGAATCATTTTACCATATCAAATATCTATAATAATTTCACCTAGGTATTACGAACGGATCATATTCCTTGTGTTTGACTAAAAACTATATTATTTTTTACTTTCTTATTGACTGAGGATTATTCCCCGATTGATGCAAATGATAATACTTGCTTAACATTCTTATATGAGGTTGATGTATGTAACGTTCTGTGAACCTAAGCTGAGTATACTCTGGTAAGGTGGTAATATTACAATCTGTATACACAATCCTTCACAGGTGATATTCTGTTACAAATAACTTGATTCCTCGCTTGATTTATCACGTTTCTTTATCTGAACCTGGAGCTAAAATTGTTTCCAAAGATCGAGGCCATACATTTACCAATTGAAATTATATATAAGTACCTCATTAAAGGACACATTTGGAGTGCATATCTGATTTTATTTTCTACCTCCGTTCAATTTCATAGCCAGTGTTTGTGAATATTATAACCGAGTCTCAGAAGATATCAGAACTCATTTTTGCTGGGATTTCAACAACTTTATTACATGATTTGGTTGCACAGCCGACCTTATCTCATATTCTTTAATTTTTTAGGGCTGTGTGGCGCCCATCAACAAGATTTTTTTAACACCTTTGAACTTTTCAAATACTGAAGTGTATTCTTTTAAAACCCATAGTGCTTACCGACGAAGAGCTGCCGTACGCAGTGTACCTGTATCACAAAAAAAAGTATTTTTTTTGTTAACATCATTATTATCATCATTATATTTCAAATCAGTGAAACTCAGGTCACATACTTGGCGCACGAACGTGGGGCCTGAAAAATCGTTACGAAATTTCAGTATTTGGTGCTACATTCTATTCAACGAAAATCTTTTTCTATAATTTTGAAAGAAATTTTTCATATTTGAATTCACAAATTTTTTATGGCTTGGTTGAATGGTGATAGAGGTAAAATTCTCAGTGCATATATATTCTGATTCGAAAGTTTTCGTACTCGATTTGTTTGCATTTACGTGGACGAGCTAAATTTTTTTGGTTTGGTAAGTAGGTGCCGAAGTGCGGGTGACCTTGAATTTATTCTTTTAGCATAATTGAAGCGAATTTCTATGCGGTCGGTACATTTTATGTTTTTGTTCGCTACTTATCGCTTCTGACATTACTGGCTTCCGAATTTTGCAACGTTGCCAACAATAAAGTTTTTTCTGGTTTATATAATATTTCAATAGTGTTCAATTTTGCAACTTGAATATCGAAATGGATGCCTCTTTTTCTGCAGTGCATTTACTCTTGAGTGAACTAAACTATGAATTAAGAATTAGGGGCATAATTACAGATAGGAAACAAGATGATAAAAGGAAAACTTTAGCGAAACTGTTATCCAAAGAACGACAACAAAATTTTAATGTTCAGTTATTGTTTGACCCTTGTTATGATTTCACCCTAGAAAAAGATGAGATTGATTCAACCCTCTCCTCCTTAGAAACTTTAATCCAAGAATTTAGTGGTCCGACTTCGGACTCTGCTTATAAAAGAGCTGTTAGTAGGTTGGATCATATTGCCAACCGAATAAAGAGAATTCGTTTGGACGATAAAGATGCAAATTATCAAGTTGTTCTGAAGTACAAAAATGAATCTTTTGCAACTGCTATGTTTTTAGATGCAGAACTACATGAGCGGGTTCGAGATCCTGATTCTCAACCGTTACATAATTCTACTATGTCAAATAATATCAATGCTACTTCTGCGCAAATGAGCAATATTACACACAGTTTTCCGAGCTCATCTAAGTCGATTCCAGTCTATAAATTGGGAATTCAATTTGACGGAGAACCAAAAAATCTTCTCAATTTCATTGAAAAAGTTGAAGAATTAGCTCAAGCTCGACATATTTCAAAAAATGAATTGTTTGAATCAGCTTCCGATCTTTTTGCAGGAAAAGCTACGTTTTGGCTTCGTCAAATTAAACCCCTAGTTTCTGATTGGGAATCTTTAGTTGCAAAATTGAAAAAGGACTTTTTGGTTTCTGATTTCGACGACGAGATTTGGAATCAAATCAAGTCCAGAAAGCAAGGTAGAAATGAACCGGTTGTTATATTCATTGCTTGTATGGAGACTTTATTTTCGAGACTCAGCAGACCAGCAATGGAAGTTTCGAAAATAAAATACATGAAATTAGGTTTACAACCCGAGTATAGAAAACGTCTTGCGCTTAGTGATATTGACACCGTCTCAACCTTGAGTAACCTTTGTAAAAAATTAGAGGAGGCAGATATTTTGAGTTTGGCTTCATCTTCTAAGTCAGTTTCGACCTTAGTTGATCACGAATTAGCGAATATTTCAGATAACAATTCTGGTCAAGATAATACTCACAATAAATTTAAGAAAAATAAACAGAAATTTCAACCTAAACAGAAAAATTCAAAAATCAATATGGCCTCTGGTATTGAAGTTAGACCGACAAATATGGAGTGCAAAACAATAACTTGCTGGCGTTGCGGTTTAGCAAATCATACATTCAGATTCTGTAAGTCAAATAGTAAAAATAAATTTTGTTTCAAATGTGGTACGGTAGATGTAACGATCAGAGAATGTCCGAAGTGTAATCCAAAAAACTTGTGAAGAGGGCTGGACGCTTTGGCTCAGCCAGACCTCTCAATAGGAATAATTGGGCCAAAAATAATTCAACGATTCCAAGAGTAACTTGTAACTTCTCTAAGAAAGATTGGGAAAATTGGAAATATTTTGTTAAAGAGTTCTATAAAAATAATGTGCTTTCTCCTTCAACAAAAATTGAACCCGTTATTCTTCAAAAACCTCGAGACAATAGACCTTATATTTCTGTAGATATTTTGGGAAAATCAGCGATTGGTTTATTGGATAGCGGTGCCAATGTCACCGTTGGTGGACAGAAAGCTATTGAATTTATTGAATCTTTGAACCTTTCGATCTTACCATCTAATCATAAATCTATTTCTACGGTGGACGGAACCGAACGTTCGATTGAAGGTATGGTAGATTTGCCAATACGTATCAACGAAACAGTTCAGATTGTTCCTACTTTGATCGTTCCTTCTCTACCACAATCTTTTATTTTTGGCAGTGATTTCTGTAAAACATTCAAAGTTAGGATAGACTTCAGAGATAATTCATGGGATATTTATAGTGATACCACTGCTAGTCATATACTGACTATTTCAGATTTTGTTAATCCTACTGAGCCCATGGGTGTTCATTCTTTAAACGATTTGAGTGAAATTCAAAAAATAAAAATGAAACAAATTATAGATTCTTTTCAAGAAATAGCAAGCGAGACTAGACTTGGTAGGACTCATAAAATGATGTTAACTATCGATACAGGAAGTGCTAAACCGTTTAAAGAACGTCAATACCAGATGTCTCCATTTATGTTAAAAATCATGAATAATGAGCTTGATGACATGTTGAGGCTAGGAGTTGTTGAACCTTCACATAGCCCGTGGAATAGTCCGGTACTCCTTGTGAAAAAAGCTTCGGGTGAATACCGCTTCTGTTTTGATGGCCGTAAGTTGAATCAGATCACAAAACACGATAGCTACCCCTTACCTCGAATTGACCGAATTTTAAATATGCTTCGCGATGCGACATTCATATCGAGCATCGATCTGAGAAAAGCCTTCTGGCAGATTCCACTAGACGAATCGTCTAGGGAAAAAACTGCTTTTAGTGTGCCTGGCCGCGGATTATTTCATTTTACTTGTACTCCGTATGGTTTAGTTAATGCCGCGCAGGCGCAGCAACGTTTGGTAGACGCTCTTTTCGGACCAAAATTCGAGCCACATATTTTCACTTACTTGGACGATATGATTATTACATCTTCCACATTTGAGGAGCACTGTTCACTTTTGTCTGAAGTCAAAGAAATATTAAAAGATGCAAACCTTACAGTGAATATAAAAAAATGTGAATTTTTCAGGACTTCCCTCAAATATCTCGGTTATGTAGTAGATAGCCACGGACTCCGTACTGACCCTGATAAGGTGTCGGTTATGGTGAACTATCCACGGCCAACAACTAGTACGGAAATCAAACGATTTATCGGACTATGTTCTTGGTACCGCAGATTCATTGATGGTTTTTCTACTCTGATGGCACCAATAAACCGCTTGCTAAAGGGTAAAAAGAAAAAACAGCTAATCCAGTGGACTCCCGAAGCGGAATCGGCTTTTATAAACATAAAAAATGCTTTAGTTTCGGCTCCTATCTTGTGTCCACCGGATTTCTCGAAAACTTTCACTATACAGTGCGATGCCAGCGATGTAGGTGTTGGCGGGGTACTAACCCAGGAAATAGAGGGCCAAGATAGAGTCATAGCTTACGCTTCTCGATCTCTGTCTAGGGCAGAACGGAACTATTCTGTGACCGAGCGTGAGTTGCTCAGTCTGATTTTCTTATTAGAAAAGTTTCGTCCCTATGTGGAGGGAACTGTCTTCAGAGTTATAACCGACCACAGTAGCCTTTTATGGATTAATAGACTGAAAGATCCATGTGGTAGATTGGCGAGATGGTCAGTCAAGCTGAGACAACATAATTTTGAGATTATTCACCGCAAGGGTGCTTTAAACGTTGTCCCAGACTTCCTTTCTCGAATTCCTCACGAGAAAACTACTGATGATCATCCCGAAATATCTTTGATAGATGTCTGTCCGTTGGCGAATGATCGTTGGTACCTTTCTTTGAAAGAAAATATTGTTCAAAAACCAGAATCTTACGTTCACTGGAAAGTTGAAAATAACTTGATTTACAAGTACATTCCGTCCAGGCTACCTATTCAATCGAATATACGGGAATGGAAGCTGGTTATCCCGAAATCGCAACGTCTATTGGTTATGAAAGATTCACATGATCCTGCTATCAGCGGGCACTTTGGATATTATAAAACTTTGAATAGAATACGACAAATTTACTACTGGCCAAAAATGGGTCACGACATATTAAAATATGTTAGGTCTTGTAAGGTTTGCCAATCGCAAAAATCAGCAAACACTCCTCAAATGGGACTGATGGGCAGTGAAAAAATAGTAAAATTTCCATTTCAGGTTATTGCTGTTGATTTAATGGGACCTTTCCCACGGTCTTCCAAAGGGTTCACGTTTCTGTTAGTAGTGGGCGATTTCTTTACGAAATATACATTGCTCTGTCCATTACGTAATGCGAAAGCTCCCCACATTGTTAAGTATTTAGAGGAACAAGTTTTTCTTGTGTATGGAGTTCCACAGGTCATTATCTGTGATAATGGAAGGCAATTTGCAGGTAAAGAGTTCAAAAAATTAGCAAATTCTTATAAAGTTCAAAAAATTTGGTTTACTCCACTCTACTCCCCGCAATGCAACTTTGTTGAGCGAAACAATAAGACCGTCGGACAAGTCATTCGTAGTTACGTAACAGATCATAAATGTTGGGATTCTGAACTGCCTAAAATTCAACATGCCATCAACACCTCTGTTCATGAAGTTCATAATTATTCACCTTCATTTCTCAATTTTGCAAGACAAATACCAAATTCTGGAGACTATTACGGGGTCATTTCTGATATTTCTCACTCTGAGTTAAGTAGTGGCGACAGAAGTAAATTTGTTGAGGATAGATCAAACCTTTCAGTTATTCATGAAGAAGTTCGCGAGAAACTTCACAAAGCTTATTCAAGGAATGTAAAATCATACAATTTGCGAAAAAGAGATTTTTCTTTTGAGGTGGGTGACAAAGTTTGGAGACGAAATAAAGTACTGTCAGAAGCCGCGTCAAAATTCATGGCGAAACTAGCTCCGAAGTATGTATTAGGCATTGTTAAGGAGAAAAGATCTCGTTTAGTTTATAATTTAGATAATATTGATGGTTCGAGTGCCGGAGATTGGCATATAAAGGATATGAAACCATATTTTGGTTCCAACTCCGATATTTCGGTTGGATAATAGTTTTGAAGATGAACATTCCCATTTCATCTCAGTGTCTTTTCACAATTTAGTGGAAATTTTCCGTTGCTTGATATAGTAACACTTTGATAAGTTTGGAGATGAATTATAATTTTTATGAAAGTTCCTAGATTCGTGATTGCGAATAACTTTATAACTGTTCATGCAGTATTCGATTGGTATTTTTCTATAATAATACTATGAAGCATATGTTTCAGTGTGCTCATCTTGAATTGAGGCAGACATAACCGATTTTAGTTTCTTTTTCGATTTGTGACTCTTCCCTATTTAGACTTCCCGATATTAGTTTCCTTCCAGGATGTTTGGTACGCAGAGTTACCACGGCCAATACTTGATGAGTATACGATTTTGTACCTTCGGGTATAAAATGGACCTTTTGATGGTCCATTTTATTTTTTTGCAGAGGGGCTGTGTAGCGTTTATAAAAACCTACTGTATTTTTTTTTGCTTTCTATATTTTCCAAGAATATTTTATAAGCCGTTGACAACTTTCGTGCAGAACTGGCAACCCAGTTTACACCTGCTTGTCCTGCTGAGATTCGTCGCCACAATATTATTGGAATGAGATATTTTTCTCATCGAATGTTAAATGAATTCTGTTCATAATTTACGATAACCTAACCTAACCTAAAGGGGTTGGGTAGAATGATTGTTTCGTTCATTATTTAATGTCGAGGAAATGGATGTTCATCCATCTCTCTTTTGTTTATGTAGATTATTTTTTTTATTAGTCCAAATCGGATTCCTTTTCGGGTGACATTCCAGCAGATGAGAGAAACCGAAAGTCGTAAAAATGAGGCGTTGCCATACCTATTTTGAGAATTCCTCGGAATAGAGTTGCTCGGTAGGCGATTTTGGCTCACCTGCGAGAGGTGGAAAATTGGTTTTTGACGGCAGGAGGTCAGTTCTCTGGTGGGTTCCGAGAGGGATTTGTAAAGTGGTGAGCTGCATGGTGCGATTTTCATCAATCTGATCGAAAACGTTTTCGGATATAACTTCTGCTTCTGATTGCTGAGATTTCCATGAGAGGCTGCACTACCCACAGATTGTGCTGAAAACCACCACTTCTTCAGAAAAAACGAGTGACGCCATTTCACTCTGCTCTTTTTGCTGGTTTAAGTAACCCTTCTTCAAGGAAGGTAAGAATGTCATTATGAATTTCTTTTCATTGGTTTTCTCTTTATTCTATTCTGGATAATCGATAGATTCAGAGATACTTTTCCAACAAGGATTTTTTTATAGGGTTTAATGGAGAGGCTGTCAAGATAAGTTTTTTTGGAGTTTCTTCAACTGGGATTTTTTGGAGAAGTGCTTTTCTACTTCGATAGAGTTCAACGTTGTTTTGGGTTTCCGCAAGGGAATGATATTTTCCTTCCACGCTAGGGATTTGTATATACCTTGATCCATCCATGTCAAATGTCCACGTCCATGCGAAGTCCACGTCCATTCTTTGTCAGAAAAATATGTACTTCATTGATGTGCTGCACCTGACCAGATAGAGAAAAATTGGAGCTTCTTCCACCATCAAGCGAGAAGGATTATCAGGCAAATTCATACACTTTATCAGTCATATATTTTTTTGATCACGTATTACTTAATGCTCAATATTGAAGGTACTGAATCATTTTACCATATCAAATATCTATAATAATTTCACCTAGGTATTACGAACGGATCATATTCCTTGTGTTTGACTAAAAACTATATTATTTTTTACTTTCTTATTGACTGAGGATTATTCCCCGATTGATGCAAATGATAATACTTGCTTAACATTCTTATATGAGGTTGATGTATGTAACGTTCTGTGAACCTAAGCTGAGTATACTCTGGTAAGGTGGTAATATTACAATCTGTATACACAATCCTTCACAGGTGATATTCTGTTACAAATAACTTGATTCCTCGCTTGATTTATCACGTTTCTTTATCTGAACCTGGAGCTAAAATTGTTTCCAAAGATCGAGGCCATACATTTACCAATTGAAATTATATATAAGTACCTCATTAAAGGACACATTTGGAGTGCATATCTGATTTTATTTTCTACCTCCGTTCAATTTCATAGCCAGTGTTTGTGAATATTATAACCGAGTCTCAGAAGATATCAGAACTCATTTTTGCTGGGATTTCAACAACTTTATTACATGATTTGGTTGCACAGCCGACCTTATCTCATATTCTTTAATTTTTTAGGGCTGTGTGGCGCCCATCAACAAGATTTTTTTAACACCTTTGAACTTTTCAAATACTGAAGTGTATTCTTTTAAAACCCATAGTGCTTACCGACGAAGAGCTGCCGTACGCAGTGTACCTGTATCACAAAAAAAAGTATTTTTTTTGTTAACATCATTATTATCATCATTATATTTCAAATCAGTGAAACTCAGGTCACAAAAGCTAAAAGTGGAAAGAAAACAGAAGCACCTACTAGAAATGAATTTTGAAGTGGAATATGAGAAATGATTCATTCTCAGACTATAGTTCACAATCAGGACCCTAGTCAAAAAAACATTAAAAATTTTGAAGTATCAAATATGTATATTGAAATATATAAATGAGGTGAGCTTAGTACCTATTCTTCTAATTTTCGGTTACTAACAGGAAAAAATTGAGGGCGGGTGCCTCTTCTATGTAAATATTTTCAAATTGTATTTATTGAATGAAAAAAAATGTTTATATTCAATGGCAATAATTCTGAATGTCGAAGTTCTTTGGCCCGATATTCTGTAAGTTGTACGAATTTCGACTACGATAACTATGGTTTGATTCTGTCTATAGATATTAAATGACCAGGGTGTGTTATTTATTTACTTTGTTTCGATGGCAAAGATGTATTCCGTGAAACTAATCGAATGTTTTAACTGGAACTAGATTACTGGAAATCTGACAGTTTTGTCTTTCCTGTAATATATTCTAATAATTATTTCATACAGGAGTCACCATCTGAAAAGAAACAGACAAAATATATGATTCCAAGAAATCGGTGGTGGACGTAAGTACATTGGTCAAGGGAAACGTTTTCTGATACGATTTTCGAAACTGTAACCACCAACCCCTGTAGCGCCCCCCCCCCCTGGATTTTAGATTTTTTAATCCATACACCGCGTAAGACACAATATCGACTTGATTTTGCAGATTTTCCTGAACCATACTATCGTAAGTATTGTTCAAAAGGATTTTCATTTCAATTAAATGCAATACTTTGATTCAAAAAAATGTGCTCCATACTAACATTTTGCGTAATGTGCCCCCTCCTAACATTTTTTATAACGGCGCCCATGCGTGATACCTCTTTCGAAAGAACATTTGATTCTCTTCCAAATGAAATCTCATTCGTGTAATTTGGTTAGATAGTTTTCGAGATGAGTATCCAATTGTGTGATAGTTTTTCTAATCTAATTATTCTACTTACAAAATACTAATGATGAAATATAATACATACGAACCGTACTTACATAGATGTTCGAAATGATCTGAAGAAATGAATTGTACAAGTGTCGGCTGATAACAGCAGACATGTTACAGGCAGTTCGTAGAAAATTTGGATTACACCTTCATCATTGTATGAAAGTTGGTGGTGGTCATTCTGAACGTCTGTGTGAATAATTAGGTGAGTTCTGTATTTCATTCCAATAATACTATTTTCTTGGTCAAATAATTAAATTATAAGAACCATTAAATAATTTGTTAGTTTAGCATCTACCAAATTTCACACATAAAATGTCATTTGTAAGAGAATTAAATGCCCCTTTGAAAGAGGTTTGTATCACTCGACCCTTTGTTTTATTTGAAATAGTATGGGAATCGGGCCACACTTCATAAAGCGTTGAAGTTAGATTGTCCAAAATCGTATATCCCCCTCCCTTCACCAATGTAATTACGTGTGAAACCCTGTTTTTCAATGAACGTGGAATCAGATATTCCTCTATTCCTCTTTTAAATGGTCGCTCCTGTATATTGTTGTGATAGAGACGTTGGTGATATTAAATTATTCTTCGTTAACTGTTCGTTGTTTAACTTGAGTTGGCTTTTTGGTGGTGATACTCGTACATAGTCCCAAAAAAAAAGGTTATCATCATGAAGCGTGATTTGCGTTTCCCGAAGCTTAATGGTCCTTACACAAAATCTTGTATTTCAGATACGAATAAACAACTACAGACTGGTAGACAAGTTGATGAGCCTAGAAAATGACTCATTTACGATCTCATATGCCTAGGTATTGATAAACCTTGGAGGTGAAAGTTGGATGACGAGAATTTCTGTTCTACGACGAATCAATACCGATCATTGTAGAAGGCATATCACGTTGTTAACAAGGATTTTGCTTCTATAAGTCAATGTTCCCCACAGAGATGAAGCCAACTGGATGTATATGAATTATCGTTGAAGAATAAAAACGAATTTGCTCTCACTAAAATAAAAAATGGAGGTATCGGATTTGACCACGTCATCACTACAGATTAAAGAATTATATTGAGTAGATACCTTAAATGTTATCGAATTCTTAGATTAAACGTCATTTTTACGTTGATTTGTATAACTGATATGTTCCAATCGAAACTGGAAAATTGAATTATAGGCACGCATTTGACTTTCAACTAAGTGGTTCACCATGAACTTTACCAAGAAAATACCAGTAATGAGGTGAAATTTGTAACCTTGATTTTATGACTTCAATGCACCGATACAAACCCCCCCAAGGGTTGACTGATGATATAATGCGCTTGAATGTGGTTGACAATGTTCCGTGTTGAATGGTAATGGTTCGCACTTCCATTGTCTATATTATCAACTCTATTGAAAGCTGTTGCTAAAAACGAAAGGATTGAAATACAAATCAAATAAGGTAAACCAATGCAAGCAAAAGGTTGAAATGGATTTTTTGATTGAAAGTAAAATTATAGGTTGGATTGATAAAAGAAGATAATTTTGCGACAAAAAAATTGAGATATCGAATATGAAATATTAGTAAAAAAATGAAAATAAAATTATAAATGCAATAGTTTTGTGACAAGAAAATTGAGATATCGAATGTGAAATATTAGTCGAAAAAATTTAAATGAAGAAACAAATGAAATAGTATGAATAAATGTTGAAATCAAGTTTCAAGTTGAGTGTATGATATAATCGTTGAAAAGAGTAATTTGATGAAGATAATTTCAGAATCAACCGACTCGTTTTGATAATTTGAATGATTTTCATAGTCTACTTCAAGGTTCAAGAGTTTACAGCTTTTTACTCCTGGAGAAAGTCATGAATCGATTCCATAACGCATAAAGCTTCGAATAAAAAAACTAATGTATTGTTATGCTACCAAATACTTCTCTGGTAAATTATTATCTGTATGTATGGGTTGTGATAGGTTTTTGCAAACCAGTTTCTGGTGTATTGGCCATCATCAATCTCGAATCGCTGGATCGCAAACAGATTGGCTACCGTTCCTGCCAGTCTTGTTATGTGATAACGACTGAATAATAAACGTCACCACGAGAAATACATGAAAAACACCACTGGTGGGCATATTTGAATAATGTCGAAAAAGATCTCAAGGAATAATTCAATCCACGACTCATAAGCCAGACCATTCTCAGGTTTGTAGCCCGACATTCGGCACCAAGAAATAAATACTACCTGAAGAAAACCACAAGCGGCAATGGATACCAAAAGTATTTTCTTCGAATCGAAATATTTTTCCAAGTGGATGATTCGTGTGATAACTCGTGCACATGTTTCTGGGATATAATACAAACCATTCCATCAGAAATATTATTCAATATACTACTATCTGATCCGTGCCCACTTCGTTGGGCGTTTAATATTTTTCGAGGGGAAAACAACTAGCTAAAATCTGAACAAGATTTGAAATATTTCAAAGACTTGAAGACTCAAACGCATGACTTAAAGACTTGAACGCATGACTCAAAAACTCAAAAAGATGACTTAAATGACTTGAAGTTTTTAGGTGTACAAGATTGAAAAAAGATGTTTCCCCCTCGATATTTTTGTGATGATAGGAAAGTAGTTGGCGATGGTGTTCATCTTTGAACCTATGTGAATAGTATTCGAGATCTTTTCCCAAACTGCTTGATTATTTATCTACAGTTCCAAGTATGGTCATATAGAAATACCACAAACCGTTTTGCGAAACGGAGCGACTGTAATCTGTGAATTTGCTCTGGAGATAAAGGTATTTACAACATGAAATATCGAATTCATAGCATGCTCTAGAGCACCATCATATTGTATCATTGCAAAGTTAGATTTAGAGCCATTCCCCCAACAGTCAAAGCGGTGAAATACAAGTTTTAATCAGATTTCCACCAGAATGTTTTGTCGACATTCATTATTATGACAGGTCGATGAGAAATAGAAAACGAGGCACGAATGTGATAACGGAATATTTCGTAGCATTCTGCATTATTCTTCTTAGAGGCAGTGCCGTATCGAGAGAATCTCATTGCAAATGAATCACATGAAGGAGCCAGAATTTAAAAAAAAGTACAAATTCTTGTACATTGCGATATATTTTTTTGAGAGGACAATAACATTTTTATTGCAATGAAATCACTCACACCCAATGCTTGCTCCCATGTGCAAGTTCATCGATATGATTGGAATCAACTAAAGACACACTTGACGCAAGTTTTGACCAGAAAGGTGTGATTTTCAGAAGAAAAATAAAGAGAACAAGTTTGAAAATATTGTTGGTGGAAAAATATTTTATTTTATAACATTTTTGAAAGCTACATGATGTTGACCTGCAAGTTCACTCGACTTCACCCATTCAGATGTTTTCTAGATCCTTGTGGATTATCAATACAAAAACAAATTTTGGATTCTCGATAATCTCTCTCGATAATATTGTTTATGAGTTACCAAATATATTGTTGAAGGGCGTATTGATAACAGAAAATATGTTAAATATTTCAAAAGTTCATAAGATTTACGAGAAAGTGTACATGTAGCTATTTATAGGGAATGTCGGCAAATTGCAGCTAATTATCACCGTTTTTTTTTCGGAACGATATCCCGTACGATTAGTGCCCGGCTATAAACTACTTCCAAAATTCTCTACTGAATGGAATCATCACGTACTGAGATTTTGGGATTTTTGAATCTGATTATGGCCTATTATTGATATAAGATAATTAGATAGGAACACATGGTTCTGTTAGGTCACACGACCATAAATTGGCTGCATATCTATTTTTCCATTTCTGTTATAAACTTGTAACATTTTCAATTCATTTCTGTTATCAATACGATCACCAACAATATATTCAGTGACTAACCTAATAGTAGGTGACAATTATCGTCAAAAGTTGTGTTTTGTTTTAAAGCTGAAGCACGTCAAAAGGAGTTGAGTCCGGTGATCTCGTAGGCCACGTAACAACACGTGAGTCGAATCAAAAGGAACTATTTGTTCAGTGTGGAGAATTCCGCGCCTGTCGGATATTTTCTTTTTTTCATTGTCATCGAAACTTTGAGCCAACTGACGAAATTCAAGAAAAAACAGCTGATCATGTGATACGACGTTGAAAAAAGTATTCCAGAGTGCTTCATTGTCGAATCTGTGTTGGAAACGAGTAACAAGAACCAACTCAAGTATTAATCGGATTTTTTTACGTTTGACATAACATGTCACTTACCCAGTTTGAGCAGAAGTAAACAAAATGAAACGGTCAAATTCGGCACTAGAGCAATTGAGCAGACGAATGAAAATACAATATTGAGCCACATCTTTATTTACGAGTCACTTGACTCTTTACTATCTCAGTTATTGTGTTTGAAAAAAGAAGGATATGGGTTCTTCGCTGCTCCGAAAACGGACCTTGTGTGGTCTTCTTCTTCGTTGCATTACTGGCCTTTTAGGGCGTTCATATATTACCGTGATACTTATTTTCGTGAATGTTTGCAGGGAATTTGATACTTTTCGATACTTTCCAGGGTGAACCTGAAATAAATTTGGGGTTATATTTACTGTAGATGCTATCGGGATTACGACTATGAATATTTTCAGTACTCATTCATCAACTAAGAGACTAAGTCATCTGAATGGTAATGGTTCGGACTTCCATTGTCTATATTATTAACCCTACTGAAACCTGTTGCTGAGAACGAAAGGATAATAATACAAAACAAGTAAGGAAATAAGTTATCGTTTCGTTCTTAGCAAAAGGTTTCGATAGCGTTGATAATATTGACAATGAAAATTCGAACCTTTACCATTCAAATGACTTCGATATCTGGTAAGTCTCTCAGTTGAGAAATGAGTTCTGAAAATACTTACCAACATTGTCAACCACATTCGAGCAGATCGAGTTATCATTGTGATAAGATTTAATGATTGGTTCGTTTACAGTGGATCTCTTTTTTGACGAATATGTTCATTGGAATTCTTGACAGGAATCTCCGGTGCCAGAGGGCGGGCGGGCGGTAGCCTTGAATTGTTACCAACGTACGTATCAACTTGAAACTGCGCTAGGCAATAAGTAACTAGCTAGGGTGTGAACTTCTCACTTGTAATTCCACTAGTGCTTGAAATATTTCCAGAAATTTTTTCGAGCTCACGAATATTTTGAAAAGCCGAAGGCAAGGTATGATTGTCTTAAAATATTCGTGAAAGAAAAAAATCCCAAGGATAATTTGAGTACGCATGATTTTCAGTAGGAAATTATTCAAAATCATATTTTAGCGTTTCAGAGTTCATCAAGATTTGCTTTGGAATACATCTCAGATTGAACAATCGAGTCAAAATTGCCTTGTTCTATCACGTTTAATTTAGGTTATTTTGCGAGCTTCAACAAAATGAATCGATTCGGTCAAGGAACTACAGTTTCAGTGGCTCGTGAATGAAGATTGTCATTGTATTTTAATCAGTCTGCTAAATTGTTATAGTTCCCTATTTGATCTTTTCTTTTGTTTACCTCTGCTCAAACCGGGTAAGTGACCTGTTATGTCAAACAAAATATGCTCTGCTTATGTCAACAAATTTTCACTATAATTCGCTGTAAATACCTGAGTTGCCGTGGTAACGTGAATCAAAATAAGCATTTCATTGGTCGAATCCTGGTGGTATGAAATTTTCTTACTGAATACCACGCGTACTCAAATTATCCTTGGATATTTTTGAGGCACCGGTGGTATTACAAGTGATTATTTCCCTCAATGCGAATGAACGATGAAACAGTTGAAGGCTAGACTGCTTTTACAGAGTTTTACAGCGATTAAATGCACTAGACCTTTTAACCGATTAAAATGTTCGAAATAAACCGGGCGTTCGGATCACTTTTCAGGTACTATCTCTGGTACTATATTGTTCCTGTGTTCGATTTTGATGTTTCCTGAGTTTACATGTTTTCTGGAAATAATCTAAACATATATCCCTCCTTCACCAAGTTCAATTGAACAAAATGCGTGCATTTCCATGATTTTCAAAATTTTGCTTTCAAGCAAATGCTTTCGTGTATAATAATTCAAAATAGAATCCCTCGACCTGCGGTCTCGGGATTTTATCAAATTATCATACATTCAAGTCATTTGCTAAGCAAAATTTCGAGAATCATGGTATTGCAGCACACATTTTAACCGATTAAACTTGGTGCACTCGGGATATTACCCCCGAAAATAATCATTGGATTCTCGACCACATACCTATGTGGAAGGGTTTTCGAGTTTAACTCACATAGAAAGTAAGAACAGTAATAAACTTGGAGTTGAGGACGATTTGCGGTTTTATTCAACAATGCACAAGCCAAACATTGTGGAACTATGTGAAAAGAAAGGAGCCCATTTTTCGAAATGGTTTTTTGGAAAGTGTCTGAAATATATTTCGTTTTTGATTGTGTATTGAATTAAACTAAACCATTCCCCACCGCCGTCAAATCCCCCACAATTATAAGGGGGTACTTGAAATTTCAATTTCCCTTTAAGGAATACAGTCTTTGGAAACTCCCGCCTTAGTTGAAAACAGCTATATACATTATAATTAACGACTGGTGAAACAAAATATTTATGCATCTCCAATTTTATTCCGATTTCTCTCCTACTGATTCGAACTCTCACCATCATCCATGCCATGGAGAGCGAGCAATGGAGAAACTAATATCTGAGAGTGCAATCCCGTCAAACGAATCCGATCCTGTGCATGCAAATCGCAGAGTTGATAAAATGCAGATCGAATTTTTGCCGGCTATCAACCATAATCATGATGTCAGGCTCACGCCCGACAGACATGCAAACCAGACAGCAAACTGACAGCCTGACTGCGCCGCATGGACAACTGACAGCAACAACCTGCTATCCACCGGCACGAATATTAGGAGGGATCCAGACACGTGAAATCTATTATTCCATAGCCTTCGTTATGGTGTCCCCAGCCAGGGAGAGAGAATTGTCGCTGTGTTGAATTTTGACTTTCTATTATGAATAATCGTTCAACGTGACGTGTGAAATGGCCCTTAAAAATCATTAGAAGAAACCCCAGAAGAAATGTAGGAACTTTATCTTTTACGGAAATTTTTATAATTGATATTGAGAAATGATTGGGTTATCTGTAAATTCCGAGACCAATCATTTATGGAAAAAAAAGAGGAGCTGACAAAAAACTCTGCTCTCATACCGAATTTATGTTCTGCTTCGATGAACCACTACAAAGTATGAATCAAAGTCGCTTTCCTCTGCCTGTCTATCCCTATGACCTATACTCAGATCTTGAAAATTACCTAACGAATTTTGGGGCGTTTTTCTAGATTTTTTTTGAATAGATGGATTGATTCATGTGGAAGGTTCATAATATGTATAATACATGCAAAATGTAGTACGTACAAGGGGAGCCCAAGCGGGGATTTCAGGATTTACTAAAGCGCGGCAGATTAATATATAGGGGGAAACCTTGTACCCGGTTGAGTACTTCCACCATATATAAGCCCTACATATATATGGCCGCCCTCCAAGAATAAAGGATCAGATTTGTAAAAAAAAATTATCACCTGAAATTCTCGAGCGCGTCAGATTAAGGTAGGGTGAGTTAGTTACATCCTGAAACGTGTATATTCCACTGATATGACAATTCGAGAGTGACTCCAAGAAGGAGGAGGGTTACAAAGTTGTAAAAAAACGTCATCTCGGCATTCTCGAGCGTGGCCGATTTTTTTTTGTTCTGAATGGAATAATTCAAGAATTACAAAAAAATATATAATCTGACGATTTCCACAAGCCGAAATACTAAAAATCCATGGATAAATGCGTACAGCTACGTGATGCCTATATTCCCCTCTCCACGTTTCTATTTCTCTCTCACTCTATTGCCCTCTCACTCCGTCCCAACTCTGGTTTCGGTTGCCATAACTCCACGACAGTTAATAATAATAATAATAATACTTTATTGATTTCAAAGACCTAAAAGGTATAAAACAAGTCAAAAAAAAGTTGAACATAGATAAGACAAACAATACATGTACTTTAAAATGTTATTAGAGGCAAACAGAGTCCACTACGAAGATAAGAACTCACCCATTGTATAATACGAGTTATCCAGTATGTTTTCAGCATTTTTCTGAATTTGAAGTAAGACACCTCCTGATCGATTTTTGTCAATAAGTGATTGTAAATCCTGATTCCATTGGAAATAGGGCCATATAGGCACATATCCAACTGATTTTGTGGTGAGTAAAGATGATGACTGAATCTTGTTGCATAATTGTCGATGTCATTATGACAGGGAAATTTGTTTCTGTTTTTGTGTATATAACAGGAAACTTCCAATATATATATGCAGAATAGTGGAATTATATTCAGTTTTTCAAAAAGAGGTCTGCATGATACTCTCTGATTTTTATTTAACATTGCACGTATGCATTTTTTTTGGACTACGAATGGTTTTTGTGCTGAAGACGACATGCCCCATAACAAAATTCCATATGATAGTCGGGATTGTATTTCCGCAAAATAATAATTTCTCAGAACATTTATAATTATTACTCTCTGAAGGCATCTGATTTGGTAAAGCTTACTGTTCAATTTTTTTATTGTTTCACTTAAGTGAGATTCCCAATCAAGTGTGTCACTCATAGTTACACCTAGAAATTTAATAGTGTGGCACTTCTCTAGAATCGTTTCTCCCAAATGAATCACTATATTTTCAGTTGTTCTCTGTTTTGTGTGATAAATAGTGAACTGTGTCTTACTAGCATTGATATAAAGACTATTGATGGAGAACCATAGAATAATGTTTTCCATGAGATCATTACAAGCTTGTTGATTGAGATTGTGAGATTCTTGTGATACTAGTATGGAGAGATCATCAGCGTAGAGCGTTAATTTGAAATGAGAGAGGTATTTTACAATGTCTGCTATATAGATTGAGAATAAAACTGGAGCAAGAACGCTCCCCTGAGGAACTCCAACTTCCACAGGTGCAGGATGAGAATGGTAAATTATGTTTTGACCGCTATTCTCATTGCAAGATATTTGTACATACTGATATCTATTTTTGAGGAAAGATTCGAACCAGCTAAAAGCAGATCCCCTGATACCATAAGACCAAAGCTTGTCAAGTAGTCGATGGTGTGACACACAATCGAAGGCGTTACTTAGATCACAATATATGCCTATAGGGCTCTTTTTTTTATCTAATTCATTGAGAATGTGTATATATGTATCAGTGGTTGCCGTAGATGTAGATTTAGGTTTTCTGAATCCATGCTGTTCTTCTGGGATAATTTTGTACCTCGCAATGAAGGAGTTCAATCTCTCTAGCATGCAATATTCAAAAAGTTTGGAAAAAACTGATGTGAGTGATATGGGTCTATAGTTATTCATTATATATTTTTTTTTATGGAGTGGAATTACTTTCGCAATTTTGAGAGCATCGGGAAATGTTCCTGTTTCTAGTGAAAAGTTTATTATGTGAGTTATAGGTTTCACCAAATCATTTTTGAATTCTTTTATTATATTGTTGGGCAAGTCATCAGGTCCAGAAGAATATTTATTTTTGAGTTTAGAGAATATATTTAGTATTTCTTCCTCGGTGTAAGGAAGTACAACCATTGAAGTGAGATTTCGGTCGAGCCTATGATCAAAGTTTTTACTATCAACCTGTGGTATATCATCTATAACCCGTCTGGGAGCACCTATGAAAAAGTCATTGGAGAGATTTGCAATGTCAACAGGACAGGAGATTTCTTTATTTTCATGGGAAATTTTTATATTGGATGATTTGGATTTCGTATTATTTTTTAATTTGTTGATAACTGTCCAGGAGCTTTTATTTTTATTTTCAGATAATTGAATTATTTGGTTATAATGATTTCTTTTACAAGTTTCCACCAGGTTATTGTGTTTTCGTTTTTGTATTTGATATTGACTTTTCAAAATAGGGTAACTCTTCTGAAGAATGTACAGATCTTTCAACTGTAAACTCGAACTTTTGATTTCATCGGTAATCCATGATTTGGAGTTGTTTTTGAAGATTTTTTTCTTCATTGGAAAAGCTCTAAAGAAGTGACTTTGTCGAGAATTTTTCATAATTTTCATTGCATGTTATTGCGTCATATGTTTCGCGCCAAGATTCATTTTGTAGAATTTGGGCAAAATATATTTTATTTTTATTGCAATAGTCTCTGAAATAATTGACCTCTTGATTCTGTTCACAGCATGACTTATTTGAGTCGATTCTGACAATTATTGTACTATGATCAGAGAAGTGGTTATCCATAACATATGTACATGCTTCAGCGTTAGTGAAAATATTGTCAATTTTTGTACTAGAACTTGAAGATATTCGTGTATCCTGATAAACAATACTACGAAGGCCGTATTGTGCAAATATATCTAGTAGTTCCTCTCGTTCATGTGAAAAGATGTTGAAATCTATGTTAAAATCACCTGAGATCCACAGTAGTGAGTTTATACTAAATATCTGGTCTAACATTTCCTGAAGTTTACTGCAGAATATTTGAAAGTTTCCTGTTGGTGATCTATGAATTGTTACTATTTTATGAGTTTCAAACATACATCCACAACATTCACAAACTCTTTCTATATTTAGGTTGTTGATATGTAAAGGAGTTATTACAAGTTCTTGTTTTGCCCACAGGACAGTGCCACCACCTTTATACATACTGCGACAGTATGCACTTGCAAGTTTATTTCCATCAATTGAAAAATTACTTACTTCATAGTCCTCTAGCCATGATTCTGTTACTGATAAAAACATTGGTTCCTGGATAGATAGTTCTACTTCGAGTAAACTCTGCTTGCTTCTCACACTTTGCATATTTACATATAAAATAAAATTTACATTTTTTTTGTTAATTTCTTCAGAATTTTTGATTCTGCTTATATTATTTATAAAAAATTATTGCTATTCCTTTGAGCATCCATATACTGCCTATAGCGTCTGAAGTCAAATCTCCTGAAACCTACTCCTCTAGGCCAAAATTCTGGTGAATATAATTTATTTTTGTGGGAGAAATCAGCCCCAACCATGAAACATTTCAGTTGGTTTGGATCTGATTGCAGCTCTTGAACTGTGACATCACTATTTTCTTCCCCTTCTGGTTCCTCCGGATGAAGCTTTCTTGATATGAACTTTTTTATTTGGGTGTCATTTACGTTTCTGGTTACTCTGTATAAATACAACCATACTTTCGGTTTTGCCCCTGTAAAGTCGGTTTTATCTTCACTGATGCCAATATATTTATTTGGATTTCCTGATTTTCTATATATGTTGTTATGACGTCGACTGTTTCTGATCTTAGGGCGAACAAAATTTTTACCATCATCACACTCACGGGCATCGATAACATTATTTTCCCCTTGGTTGATGATTTCATTCATCAAACTCATTTGTTCTAGTTCGATCTTACTAGGCATCCCTGTTAGTTCAGGTTTTTGTGGTAGATCTTGTTTGTTTACAATTTCTGGGACAGCTGGGGATTCCTTACTGGGCAAAAAAATTGCAGGTGTATGAGTCCTTTTTACAATTTGACTGATTTTTTTTTTGTTCGGTTCATTTTTCGTTGGTGGCTTATCTGTTGTGTTTTTATATTCCTTGAGATTTTCTTCTAGGAAGTGTGCATTTTGTTTCAATAGTTTGTTATTCTGCAATAATGAATTGTACTTTTCTTCTTTCTCTTTCAGCAGGGCTCTTAACATCTGGTTTTCCAGTTCTAGGTTTTCACATTTGTTGAGTTTGTCCTTTTTTGCGTCACTCACTGGGTATTGTTTTTTATCTAGTTCACAGCACTGTATTCTGGAGTCACATATTTTGTAGCACTTAAGTTTGTTTTTAATCGCACAAGAAAGATGGAATACATTTCCACAAACAACACATATTAAAGATTTACTTGGCTTTGTTTGGCAGCATTCATGTGCCTTTTCACCGAAGATTTCATCTTTTATTTGGATGACTTCTTCAAGCTCGTCGTCAGAAGACGCCATCTTGAGGACACAATCACAGAGACTCGTTCGTGGCATGATATTGTTCACAATGAATATCCAACGTTTTGAAAATTCAATTGCTTATAATTATTCTCTTATAAATACAAGTATTCTACTTAAAAAAAAAATAAATTTTTTCCTTTTGCATGCTTTCTCCTGAGCTTTTCAATAAATTAGTTCAATGATTTAAAAAAATAAAAAAAATATTCAAATTGACAGAATAGGCGAATCCCGCCAGATAATCGTCAGATTATGAGACGGCAACGTCCAGGGCGTAAAGATGAACCATATATATCTTACTCTGACGCGCTTGTGTATTTCAAAATGACGAATTTTTTTTCTCACATTCTAATAACGGCCACGAGTCTGCATCACATCCAATCCGGCAGATTATTATATAATCTGACTGATTTTCAGATTAACATCCCTTCAGAAAATCTGACGCGCTCGAAAAAATTTTTTTTTTCATTTTCAACGATTACCCCCATCATGGAAACAATGAGATTAACATACGTACATTTTTAAAAATATGTAGGACATAGATGATATCAATATATGACGCGCTCGAGTATGTCCATGCAATAGTTTTTTCACATTTTTGAAAATCTATAGCCGCTTTCTCCACCGATGAAAAAGTATACATTATATATATGTAACAGTTTTTTTTCCATCATCTAACCCAATATGACGCTCGAGTAAATCCCGATTTAGCATCGTGGGCTCCTCTACTAACAGAAACACTGATAATTTTGGAGGTTTCTAATGTGATGTAAATAAACACATTTTTTGCGCTCACATTGCAAATGCTGACTAAACCCTACGAGATAGAAACACATAATGTAAAAGTGAAAGTTCGCGATGATATATGTTTATCTCTTAGGGATAACCTACAATAACCATTCTCATCCGTGCCAAGCCAAGGTAGGTCGCTAGTTACATATATAAGTATTATTATCAAAATGATTATTTGCCGAGCCACCGTGCTGGGTAATCGCACGTTAAAAGGTAAGGTCTCGTTGCTCTATTGCTCGCACAAGTTTCGACTTCTGATGGTTGACGTTCGTCAGCTGGTAAACGGAAACAAACAATTTTAGAACAATTTTAGATACATGCAGATCAGCAGAAAGTCGGTGTAAATATTTCATTGGATTGAACTAAAAAAATCTCGAATGTTCATAAAACGACTGAGGTGTTGTATATATCATGAAAGACATAATAATCATTATCGGATTTTTTTTCTCTACTTCCACCAGTAAATATATACTCATTTCTTCATAGTTTACTGAATGGATAAGTGAGCGATTCCAGTCGAATAAATCGTTATGATTTCATATCCACACAAGATAGGATTCCACCAATCACAGAGAACAAAATACCTAGGGACAACCTCGAAGAAACATCACAATTCTGGTCTGTCTACCTAATCAAAACAATTTGTCAAGGAAACTATCTTCAAGGAAATTCGCTTCAAAAGAAACAAAAATTGATGACAAAAATGGGAGATGATAATAACTGTAATATCTCGATTTTCCTTTCGTAGTTAGGTATAACATTCAAAACTACAGCTCCCTTTGCGAATTCTAAAACTTCATTACTGTTAATATGTCATCAATTCCATTGTAATTATCAGTGCATCAGTGTTTTCTGTAGCAAATTGATTCACAAAATTAAGCGACTCTAATGATGAATCTATTAACGTCCCTCCACCAATAATTAACTGAAATCGTACAGTTCCAATGCTTTGGTAGTCGTTGGTTCTAGTCTTATCAAAACCGAGGTCTTGACTCTTTTTCAACGATTGAAATATTATAACTTTTTGGAATTCCCGGAGGATGTCGTCGGCAAGGAATAAATATTGAAATAAATGAAGTTCCTTTCCTTTCATTTTTTCAAAAATATTGATAGAATACTCCATATCTGAAATCGATTATCAATATACTTGAAAAATGCATTTTGGCGACATCGCTCTCGTCTTCGTGCGATATAGCCACCATATCCAATCTGGTACACACTACTATTCTTTTAAGAATATATGTCTCAACTGATCTTTTGAAATTTCAAGATTTCAGGAATAAGAAGAATTGTCTTCGAAGTGAATCCTGATCTGTTGGCATCATCAGTTTCAAAAAATATAATTCATAACTTGTATTGTGAACTTTCGAATTATCAATATTCAATTTGTTCGAAAACGATTATTTTCTAACTGGTTGAAAATTTCAATCCAATCAGAATTCTCAAAGAATGGAAAGTAATTTGGCTTTGACAACTTTCATCAGAATCTTTTTTTGTTGAAAATAAAGGTTTCGAAAGATTTTTGGGCAACTTTGGGAAAGTTTATGTTACTGCTTTATCGATTAGTTTTGGAAAAACAAAGTTTTCGAATTGACCCAAATAGGTTACGTGAAAATATTATATTCAATAATATCGAGATGAAGTCCAGTCTTTACGAGGTGTAGCATAAACCCAACACTTTCTCAAATTATCATCTTAGGGAAAGCTGAGAATAATCGATACATACTCATTCTATAGTCCATAATCAGATTCAGATCCCGACACACAACAAAGACGCGACATTTTTTCTCAGAATTGTAGAATATGAGGTCTAAACGTGAAAAAATTGATCTCAACTTATCCAATGAAATATCTTGAAATTCTACGTGTCAACACATTCACACGTTAGCACTGAATATCGACATCTGTATTGACTACTCTCAACTTATTTATACCACTATATTTTACAAAAAAAATTCATAAGCGAATCACTTTTCCTAATGTCTGGTTAACCAAACTGGTAACTCAAGATGGCGTCATGGTAACTGCTCGGTTGAGCTGTACTTCTGAAAATTCAGTGATATACGGAACGGCTGGCAGTTGTCTGTTATGTTGTGTTAACACTGTCACTGTAGAGTGGAAATTCAAAGTGAAAGGAGTGAGACCGAATTGTCGAATTCAATTTCGAAAATATTATCAAATGGGATAATATAGTGGACTAAGACAACATTCCCTCAAGTAGTAGTTGAAAGATTGAAATTTCTTGTAATATGGAGAATTTCTTTGTTATAGAATTATTACTCAGTTCTTCGAATACCCTCATTCCACAAGAAAAAACTGTCACTTGTCATGATTACTCAACTAACCAACGATTTCTTATCGGTTACTCTGGTGACAGATAAGTAATCCATTTTTCAGGAACTATGTCCCGTAACCAACCACATTTCAGGCAGCCAGTGTCGTGAACAGTACAACAGAATGGCCAATGGTAACAATATTTGGAAAGGAGAAGTCGGAAAAGAACCTTATTTGATGTGTAAACATTGTCAACCGGACTCCCCAACGCGTTTGCCGTATTTCTAGGAGATATCGATGTCTGTGATTATTCTCACCTCAACTCTGACCGGAATGCCGGAAAACTGCTGCCGAACTCATTCACCAGAATGTTGGCTCATTTGTTATAACTCCGTGAAAACAGCTTGATTTATTGGTTCACAGATCGCAGAGAGGTGGAAGAAGCACATTTTTCACTAACGAGTTTATACGAAAGGGAAGATGGCGTGAAATACTACGCTCGTTTTTTATTCGAAGTCTTGAATCTCTTGCTATCAGTTTCAACAAATGAATCATGACGAAGTACAAGCTATTCATTACAATCCTTACCGTTCTTGATAACGTATGGATTTTCAATATCGCTGCACTCGGGGGATCTAACATTTGTTTACGTTCAGTGACTTTAAAAATCTATCATAACCAGTGAATGAATAATTATGTTTATTCATTAAGTGGATATCCCAATATACAGGGTGTTATGTAAGGAGTATCTGATATTCCACAGAAAGATTCCTCAGTCATTTATAAGGAGAAGACTTCAAACAAATAAGGGTCCGCAAGGCCTTCATTTTCGAGATACAGGGTGTTAAAAATTTTTATTTAGATTTTTCGTGAATATCACAGAAATGTCAAATAAAATTATTCAACTATGCGCCAATATATTATTTTTCACATGGAAGCACAAATAAAAAATATTGAAATAAACTTACTAGCCTTACTTTCAGACAGTTCGTGTGATTTGATGCATCGATTAATTAAAATGTCAAAAACATCTCAATAACGGCTGCTTGCAGCATCTTTTCACCAGCACAACTTTTTCACGTAAAAATAACAGAGTGATCGATTTTTCGTCTGTAAAATGTGATACATACATGCACGACAGAGTAGTGACTTCCCAAAAGAGACCAACACCTGTGGGCGGTGCCCCCTACAAGTGAGTGCTAAACTGACTCCAAATTTAAATTTCTTGTATTAAGAAGTCCCTCAATACTTATTTTTATTGACATATCGAATATTCCAAAATGTAGTCACGAAAAACCAAAATTAAAATAAATTTTCAACACCCTGTGTCTCCAAAATTAAGGCCTTGCGGACCCAAGTTCATACGAACTTTTTGCGTTATAAATTACTGTGGAATCGTCCTGTTGCATATAGGAAATCCATTACATATGAGTCCTTATACAGAAAAATGTATGGAAATATAATGAATATCGCATATTATCACAATATAGGGTATGGGTCTGAGCAGTGATATCAGGATGAAAACTGAGAAAAAAAATAGTTGGAAAAAACTACAATCATGAGGAAGCATGAAATGAAGAACAACTTTATCTAAAGATATTGCTTTGCATATTCTTCGAATGGAAATGTTTGAACACCTGGAGACAAATACTATTTTCGATAGAAATTTGTCCTCTCGGGTATCAATCCATGTGCAGAATTTTTAACTTTTCGACGCTTCGACTCTCATGCTGGAGTCATCATCAAGAAATTACATACATATCTCAAACAATAACGCAATCAAACATTATTTACGGATTAACCAGCTAAATCACAGTACTGACTTCGACTACCTGTTTTAACTTCAGGTCACTGGCATTAGAAATACTCCACAATTAGGTCCGACAACTGATAAAACTTGTTATAGTTCCATCGTTCAAACGACATCGCTCGATCAGGTCCCTCGCCTTCCTGCCCGTTCAGGTTTGGTACTAAAATGAATGTTTTTCACGGATGCTGGACTATAGTATTTCGGGTATTATTCATTGTTCAGTTGAATAATCTCTAGCCTCCATGAAAGACATTAATTTTAGTGCTATTTCTGATGTTAATTGAGAGTTTATTATAATGAAGAATATGCATGATTTTTTGTTGTTTTGATTTTTTCATTTGTATCTTGATAACGTAAAAAGGTGAAATGTAAATTACTTAATCAATTGAGGAGGTTGGTACCAATAATCCTCCCACTACTAGAACTGATCAAAATATTTCTTGGAAATGAAATCAGCCTGACTGAATATGGATGTTTTGTGTGCCTTTTCAGAAATGTGGAGTATACTTCTAATTGTATAGGAATAACGTTGAACATATTTGGAGCTGAGTACGTATAAGAAGAATGTTGGATGAGTGATGTGTGAGTTGGTGGGATGACGATGTGATCCTTTTTTCGTGTACTATATCTGTAAGTCGGCAAGATATAACTCTTTTTTTTATATAAGTTATGATGATGATATCATATGAGAGTTGACGAATGTCAAGGGTATTAGCTTCAGAAAACAGTTTTTCGGTTTGAAAGTATTTGGGTTTCGATGAAATAAGTTTCTGAAATCCCAACAGGCCCAACAGGCTATTTCATAGCGTAAGTGGCTTCCTACAAGTGCGTGAAACAGAATTTTTGGATGGTAAGACTCAATTTTCTCTTCACGAATTGGAATTTCTAAATTATATATCCCAACTTGTTGCAGACATAATTTATATGTGCAACACAATTCCAAATCCAAAAGAATCCAAAATCACACCAGGGTACTTCAGTTATTATCAGGGAGAAAAATTTGCTGATTACCCAAGTTTAGATGTGAAAATAGAGGTTTGTTTGTGCTATTACTACTAAACGGAAGATACTGTATTTTTCCTGAACTAATAGTCAGTTATTTATCTTCAAGCCATTTTTCAATTGTTGAGAAGTCTAGTTCCACCATACATTCAATTTTCGACAACTACGAGCTTTGTAAAATATTGCCGTATCATCAGCAAATCCCATTATATTTTCTTCACTTTTGAGAGAGAATAATCCACTTATTTATAAAAATATTGTTATATATTGAATAAGATTGGTCCGAAGACCGTACCTTGTGAGACACTTTTTTTGCCTGCTGCTGAAAACTCCATCAATCTCAACACTCGATGTCTGTTGGTGAGATACCTACTGAGTAGTTTTAGTGGAACACTCCTCATGCCTACATCTTGCGTTTTTTGTAATAGCGAATAGTCTATGGAAACGAAGTAGCTGGAATAATCTCCCTGTACATATTGGTACGAATTGGCCTAATCGGATAGCGGCCAATGATGAACGGCATCTCTTCTTAAGCGTCTAAATCTGTGCAAATAGCAAATACAAACTTGAATGCCCCCATAAAGCACCGTCGGGATAGAAAGATCGGTTGACAGCGCCCTAGAACGATGAGGCCATACGTCTTGGCTTTCCTCCCGACTTCTCCAGCGACTTTGAGAAATCGCCCTCACGCTTGTAATGCTTGAGAATCGGGGAATGTAAGCGACTGCCTAAAAGAAACCGTTCATCTTCCCAATTTATATCTGCCGGGATGACATGTATATGTACGTCTGTAGACACATCTCATTTACTCGAGGGAGCATATAATTCATCGACACCATCCAAAAGTGACCGTAAATTTGATTTTGGCAACGGAGTTGGCGGTATTATCTATGGCATTTTTGTATTGTGTAGAGGGAAGGATGCAATCACTTTTTCTGAAAAGAGTGTTTGTTGAATGGAATGACACGATGTTATAGCATTGTTTATAGAGATATAATTAGTCAAACATATGGAAATATCATTTCAAGGGATGGATATGACGGGTAGATGGCAGTTGTAGCTGGCCTTTTATTTAAAGCAATGCTGACGGCAGCTCTTCGTCGATTGGCACTATGGGTTCGTTTCAAAAAATTATATCATATCATTGGACAGTACAAAATGGTTGGTGAATTGAGAGGGGGTGCCACAGCAACTTTTAATACATGTCAGAGAAAACTTTATTGGCAAAGTTGTGCAACCTAATAATGACTATAAGATGTTATACCCAAGACTATTGTTTTTATAACCATAAGTTGTTCTCAAGCTGATGAGTGTTAGTCAATAAATAAATGAAACATTGGTGAACAATACGATCATATAATTCAACTTCAACGGAGGGAACAGAGTGACAGTTCTCAGCAATAAAACATATTTCTGTGATAAATTAAAAAGAGGAAGAAAGTGAAATACTATTGATGAGATTATTCCATATGGATAATTTATGATATCTGAAGAGAATCCTTACGTAGGATACAATTTTAGCAAGGTTTATAATGCCAACACATAGTACTATGTGGTGGTTTACATATAATTATAAAAATATATAACCCTTATCCGATTTGGTCGATACTGAATGAGCATATAAGTTAAAATTCAAGGAGTATGATTGGATACTAAAGTGTTAAACATATTCAACCGATAGTGTCAATACTGAATAAGCATATAAGTTAAAATTTCAACATATAATTATAAAAATATAGAACCCTTATCCGATTGTGTCAATACTGAATAAGCATATAAGTTAAAATTCTAACAGTATGATTGGGATGCTGCTCAGAGCTGTGCCCTCCGGAAGTGGAATGATTATGATGGAATGAAGTCTAATATGCCCCCATTGTTGAAGGATTCGTCCAATCAGACAGCAATCACCAGATTAACAGGATGAATACTCCAAACTAGGGAAATCTTCTTCTTCAGAAAGGTTGGGCCCTGACGGGGGCGATGACATACATCGTAACCAAAGTCTGAGTGGTAACCAGACAACTCTAAAACCGCAACAGGTTCCAGGAAAAAATTCTTCTGAGACAATACCAAAACCGCAACAGGTTCCAGGAAGGAATTCCTCTGAGACAATACCAAAACCGCAACAGGTTCCAGGAAGAAATTCCTCTAAGACAACACCAAAACCGCTGCAGGTTCCAGGAAGAAATTCCTCTGGGTACAACCCTATAAACGTTGATAAGGTTTTAATAAAAGAGGTTATACAACCAACCACACTGAAAGGTATGTTGTGTAATATACTATAAGTGACTGTTTATAGAAAAAAATCCCTGAAGGAAGATCACATACAGAGTGGGTCTAAAACTCTGGCAAAAAACTAAAAAGTACAGTAGCGAAAATTTACATGCTACACACTAGTGAATTTGTTTAAAAGTCATGTCTTTTCTTTCGTTTTTCTCACAAATGTCGTAGCCTGAATCACATATTTCCTTGTTTACTCATACATATTACCAGAAGATGGCAATCAGTCCAGAGAAGTGGAATTTTTTTTCAAAGTCATTGATCATTCATGTTTTGAAAATTATTTTTATGCCTATGCTTTCATTTTCTTTATAAACTTCTATCGCCAATTCTGATTTGGAAGCTTCATTACCTTTCTTTCAACATTTCAGTCAAACTGGCAGACAGAACTCTGCACCTATTTTTCCCTTCAGAGTAGGAAACTTTGTCGTGCATTGTGAAATGAACGGAAATATCGATATTGTACTGCAGATAGTGTAAAAAATGCTTTAAATGTTGTTTGCACAGGCATTCACTAACTATATCTCCATAAACAATGCCAACAGCATCGTTAATAGAGATATATAGTTATACAACCATATGGAAATATCATTTGAAGTAGATGGCAGTAGTAGTTTGGTTTCCAAGTCATGTCATTCTTTCATTTTCTTAGGGAAGTCGTAGCTTCAATCCCACATTTTCTTGCAATGCCGATAGTTTATCATTATCATTGTACAATTTCAGATAGTTCTCTCTTCATTTTTTCGGATATCAGATCTGCATCTCAAATGATTGAAAAACTTCGTTAATTCGCAGAAAAAAGTTAGCAACTTCAAAATATTCCAATATGTTTTCATGATTTTCTCATAGGTTTGTTGATTATCAGTTGTTGAAATCCACCAGAGAGCTTTACCGAAGATGCTTGATAGTTTTTAGAAGTAGCAAAATCAACTTCACACAGAATAATGAGAAAAACATGAGTCATACTCGATATCCAACCATACTCCACCTTCAATTGGAGTAATTGCATCCCCTAACTAGCTGAAACTGTCAAATAGTTTTCAATTACCATCATACGGAATCAAAAAGTATTTTACTCCGGTTTTAATCTCCGTTATTTAGCGTCTCGCTGTCTAGACCGCGAAACGAGTACGATATTATTTCCCGGACGCGACCGACATCCATAAATTCATCTGTTTTAATACATGAACACGTCCAGTAATTTTTGTTCTTTTATTTGCCTCACATCGCTCATATCACTGGACTTTCCGCTGCAGCAGAAGCAGCAGCATATCCCCGCGGCTATAAGTCTCGTGATGAATGGTCAGTACAACCCATATTCCACCTAAATTAGGGTGCCACAACTGATATTGCCTTTTTTATGCGGATTCACACGAAAGGAAAACCCTGTATTCAAAGAACACCGCGTGAATCAAGGGACAAGAGATACGAACTAACATTCACTTTGAATTTCTGGAGTTTGTAAGGAAAAACCTCTCTCGTCAAGTTCCAGATCTCAGCTGATCTATTGAAAAAAGATCCCTGAAAGAGATTCAACAGGTCTTCAAGTCCACAATAAAGTGGTGGAAATTCTATACTCGTCGAGTCATCCGTGTAGATATTGCCAAACGTGGAAGAATTGATAACGATTCAGAAGAGATCCGACCGTGAAAATATCTATAGGAGAGAGACAAGTCTCCAACCCTTTTACGATGCTCCAATGAAGTGAGCGAGTCTGTGAGCGAAGAATCACCAACAGGACGGATTTTTTTTCTATGAGGAATTCAAATCATACATACAGGCCTTTTGATGATGAGCGTTGATTAGCCGTTTCTGACAAACTATTCAACGGAAAAATCTGAAAATTTCACAGTATGCATAAAAAATATGTCCTACAGGCCTAAAATATTCTAGACGATGCGGCGTTGTCGCTTCTGATATAAAGTAACGGCTTCTTTGATTTTTCAAATGGAACACCCCGTATATAATATCATATTATGATTCATTATCACTTTGTCAACAAATTCATATACTATTTTCCTATACCTACCTATTACCGTTTGAAAGATATAGATTAATTTCGATATTTTTTTTTACTAAATATGAACTTAATGCTGATAAATGCTGATAATCTTGAACTGAAACGATCAAATTTGAAATGGAGTGGAGTGATACTATGAGGATCTTCACTCCGAGTCATATTTTCATTTGCCTCATACAGGGTCTTCAAAAAATGCAGTTACTTTGATCTCATGAAAAAATGAGTGGAACTCAATTTTTTCAAATGGAACACCCTGTATATTTCAACATTTTTGAGCTCTACATCCAATTTCATATTGATTTCGTTCAGATAAAACTATTTCTATTATGAACCGTTTTCGAGACAAACTGTTTCAAACGGAAAGTGACGTGGTTTTCTTGCTCGTTTTCTTGAATTCATAATTTATTTCGGATATTCAACTTTTTTTCATACTTAGTAATATTTCTTTTTGATTCAGTTGTTCAACTGTCTCAGATCAGGCAAATCGAAATTGGTATGTACCTACCTTAGAAAAAAGTTACAATTTGTATATGTACATTGAGGTATTGGTCTCTAACGTAGAACAGTACACATTAATATTTTTCAATAGTGTACTTTGGAGAAATAAATAAACCAATTATTAAACGTCAGACTTTCGTTGGTGGTTTTGACTGATTGTGATAGCTACCAATTATAAAAAAATAATGTCAAGATTAGGTTACAATAATGAAGATTTATTAATAATTTATGGTGAGTGCAATAGAATTGCAAGTAGAACATGCCAAGTATTTCATTAAAGATATCCACAACTTCCGAAGCCGAATAATAATGTGATGAATCGACTACTAAAAAACTGTAGGTTGAATGAATCCTATGATGACAACGGTATAACAGTTTTGGGATACTTTCATGCATTTCCAAATGCTTCTCTGCACGAGGCTGAAAAGGAGATAGGTATACCCTACGTGACAATGTGTCGAATTCCCAATTAGCATAAATGGCATTCCTATAAATTCTACTGTTTTCAACATTTGAAAGAGACTGATTCACCTCTTAGAGTGGAATGGTTACTTGTCAAGACTCAATAGGATGAACATTTTCTTGACAATATTATATGGACAGATGAGGCCAAGTTCGCAAAAAATTGAGTTTTCAATAGACACAACAGTCAATATTGGGCGCCAGAAAATCCATGTTGTCCACCAAAGGGGTTTTCGAAAAACATGGTAATTCAATGTATTTTGTGTCATAAAGAATGGGTCAATTTTTTATATCGAGTTTTAGGATGATAATTTGAATCAAAATATGAAGATTTACTGAGAAATGGAATTCAAAGGATTTTAAATGATGGACCAGAAAGAGAACGTGTATGTTGGTACCAAGTGGATGGTGCTCCACCCCATAATTCTCATTCAGTCAGCGAAGCTTCAACTGAAATCTTCGAAGACAGATGGATTGGTACTAATGGACCTTTTCGTTGGCCTCTTAGAACACCAGATGGCAATTCCTTGGGTTAATTCGTGTGGGGTTTCATTAAAGATATGGTTTACTCTACTCCAATAACAACAATGGAAGATATGAAATCGAGAGTTAAAACTGCTTTCAATAGTTTGACTTCAGACTTGATCAGAAGCGCTACACATGACAATCTTTTGAAGAGATTACATGTTTGTTCAAGTAGAGGTGGAGATGTGTTTGAACATATTCTGAGATACACTGACGATTAAATTATCTGTGACTAATTGAGAAACATCAAACGAAATCTGTTTCGAAAAAATGAGTGATGAACAAGGAAACCATGTCAATTTCCGTTTGAAACAGTTTATCTCGAGAACGGTTCGAAATCTAAAAAGTATCATCTGAACGAAGTCAATCTAAAATTGAATGTAGAGCTCAGAAATGTTGAAATATATAGGGTGTTCCACTCATTTTTTCATGAGATCAGAGTATCTGCAATTGTTGAAGACCCTGTATGAGGCAAATGAAAATATGATTCGGAGTGAAGATCCTCATAGTATCACCCCACTCCATTTCAAATTTGATAGTTTCAGTGCAAGAGAGATCAAGATTATCAGCATTTATAAAAGATCATGTTTGTTAAAAAAATATCGAAATTAAGTCATATCTTCCGAACGGTAATAGATAGGTATAGAGAAATGGTATATGAATTTGTTGACAAAGTGATAATGAATCATAAAATGATATTTTATACGGGATGTTACATATGAAAAATCAAAGAAGCCGCTACTTTATAGTAGAAGCGACAACGCCGCATCGTCTAAAATATTTATTTATGCATACTGTGAAATTTTCATGTTGAATAGTTTGCCAGAAACTGCTAATTAACGCTCATCATGAAAAGCCCTGTATAGTGTATACAATTTAAAAACTGTTGCATGTCATCGATGACGACATGAAATCAACGCAGTGGTACCAATCCATTGATGGAAATGTATTGGAACGTTTACATTAAATTCCAACTTTGGCGCCTGTTATTATTTGGAATTTTTTTGGCAGCACTCTCGATGTTGCCGCAATTTGTTTGAGGTCTTATTTACCAATTGACAATTGTCATTTGAAAGTGACAGCTCCGTATTCACGTCTCATGGTACTTCAAATTGGATAATTGTGATCGAAAACTGTGTATTTCGATACTTCAATAGATAGTATCGGTCTCAGCTTTTTTGTAAAACTGCCAAAAGAGTTGAAAACTATCGCTGCCAAGAATTGGTGACATATTCGATCAGTTATTTCGAAACAGATCGAGATAAAAAATTTATAGAGATATATATATATATATATATAATTCGATTGATTTCGTGAGGTTGCAGTCAAGTTTGTGGGCAGTTACAAAGAGGACTCTTTGTTATTAGTCAAGCTTTCGGTAAATTTATTACCTTCGTCAGGACAACTAAAAAGAATACATTGGATGATATTTTGTAAACATAGAAATATGGAACACTTACTAACGTGAGAATAAAATATAAATTGGTACAAAACAAACAGAAAAAACATTGAAGAATATTGAAATGTCAAATTTTGATGTAATGTCATGTGGGAAAATTCTGAATACCAGGCGATTTTCTTCTATCTTTCTCGTATTCAAGTAGAAATGTATAAATTTGGCTTAAATTATTGAGATCTGTTTTTTTGTTCATAGAATGTTCTTCGTTATTAATATGTGTCATTTCTAAAAATGTTCTTTTGGTTATATTTGTTTCTCTATCCAAAATTTCTGGGTGTTCAAAATCCATCTTGTGATCCTCAATGTTGACGTGTTCACTCAAAGCGCAAGAATTAACGTTTCGTCTACAGTCGCTTTTATGTGAAATAATGCGACTATTTAAAGGTCTTGATGTTTGGCCTATATATGTTTTAGAACAATCCATGCATGAAATTTTGTAGACTAAATATCATCCAATGTATTCTTTTTAGTTGTCCTGACGAAGGTAATAAATTTACCGAAAGCTTGACTAATAACAAAGAGTCCTCTTTGTAACTGCCCACAAACTTGACTGCAACCTCACGAAATCAATCGAATTATATTATAGCCAGTCACTAATTCTTCTCCTATATATATATATATATATATATATATATATATATATATATATATACATATATATATATATATATATATATATATACATATATATTATATACTGTGTCACACATAAAGTTCGCGACATATGGAAGTTTTTTTTATTGATAGATACAATGAAAATTTGGCTTGGCAGTTAGTTGGTGCTTGAAAAATTAGTAAAAAAACAGCCTCTTTCCTTTTGTCATGTGATACTCTAAACCTGTCAAATTTGACATTTTTTTCGAAAATCCTCAAAAAATCAGTTTTTTTTGGAAATTTCGAAAAATGCCAAATAGAAAAAGTGCTCAGTTTCCAATTTTATACCTTTGCTCGAAATTTGGACTCTTTACTGTCACTTCGACTTTTTTCCAATTTTTTTAATTTTTCGAATCTTTCGCTCTATCGATTCGAACGAAACATGATTCAAATTTCATAATTTTGATGAATACGAGACTTCAATGTCATATCTTGCCCAGAAAATACCCGCATTGGCCTGTTACCAGAAAAATAAATGAATACACCTCCAGAAATTCGTCTTTGTTGTTGCAAAGTTCATCTAGTTTTTTCATTTCATTTTTAAACTGATTCAATTTTTCCATGTATGGACGTTAATATGTCAGTAATCGAATAAACGAATTCCTCTTCATTCTCATCACACTCGTATTTCTTTTTTTAATAGATTTTCATCCAGTTTGATTATTTTTCTGACCAATAATTCATTTACAAACGAACCCGAAATATCATACTTTCCTGTAAACTAAACATTGACCTACAGTTTCAAAACTATTCAAAAGACTTTGGTTCTAGCGATTTGTACTAAACATGATATAAAATTTCGTGATTTCAAACATTACAAGACTAATGCAACATGTCGGGAAGAAAATAGTAGGTACTGATCAAATCGAAATAAAATTTTCCCTCAGTAGGCTTTTGAAACAAATTTTTAGTTTTGGTTAATGTCAAATTATTGCTTTCAATAAATCGAGTTGTTTTGTGTACATATTTTCGTACATTTATACACAAATAAGTTTTATGTACAATGTTATCCACGCAAGACATAGTGGAAATCGTTCTTTTATGTGGTGAGAATGTGCCATATCGAGATGTTGCTTGTATTTTCAATCGCCGGCATCCAGGAAGAAATATTCACTTTAGTACCTTGGGAAGGATATTGAAAACATTCAAAGAAACTGGCTCTGTGGACAATCGTTTCAAGAAACCACATAATCCAATAAAGTATAATGAAGAAAAACAACTCAATGTTTGTTTGAGCGTTGTTGAATACGGAAAAACTAATATTAGGAGTATCAGTGAAGATACAGGGGTTGGCAGAGAAACTGTGAGAAGAATTTTGCACAAAAATAAATTCAAAGTTCATACACACTCTTAAAGCAAGAGATTTCGATATTCGAGTAGGATTTTCCTTTTGGTTCCGAGGTGAGAGAGAAAATGATATCGCATTTCCCTACAGGATTTTATGGACAGACGAGGCAACTTTCACGTCGAACGGAACAGTTAGTTCCCAAAATTGTCGCTGGTGGTCCAACACTAATCCAAATTTTGTAATATGTGTGGTGTGGGTTATTACATAACCAAATAATTGGACCATATTTTTTAGAGAAAATTTGAACGCAGCCATGTACAGAAATTTCATTATGAATCAGTTGTCTGAAGTTTTGGATAATCTGCCTCTAAGTGTTAGACGAAATATGTGGTATCAGCTTGACGGGGTACCGATCCACCAAACGGTAGAAGTGAAACAGTGTCTCAGTGAAATGTTTAGGGGCAAAGTGATAGGACGAGATTGGGAAGATTATTGGCCACCAAGATCACCGGACTTTTCTCCGATGGACTTTTTTCTATGGGGTTATCTGAAACAAAAAGTGTATAAGCACATACCTTTTGCAAACAAATAACATTTGGAGAATACCATTCGGGAGTGTTGTTCTAACATAAATTCCCTATTTATTAAAAATGCCACCAAGTCTGTGAATGGAAGGTCTATAATTTGTATAGAACGGAAAGGACGGCATACTGAATGATGAATTCGGGTTCTTTATAAGATTATTGAGATGAATCAATGAATGTTATGATGTTTTGTTGTGAATTTGGTTATAGTTATTTTGTTTTGATGTTATTTTCACACCTAATGGTGAAAATAAAAAATATAAGATTTATGAAATTAACTCAAGAAGCGTTATTATTTGCTCGATAACTACATATAACAGTTTATATCCAAGAGTCACACTGTTGGGTGTAAACTGCATCAAAATATTTGAAACTCATCTGCAGCTAATGGGAAACAAGTCTGCTAAAAAAAGAATACGAGTGTAATAAGAATAAAGAGAAATACGTTTTTTCAATTACTGACATATTAACGTCCATACATTGAAAAACCGAATCACTTTAACAATGAAATGGAAAAACTAGATGAACTTTGCAACAACAAAGACGAATTTCTGGAGGTGTATTGATTTCTTTTTCTGGTAACAGGCCAATGCGTATATTTTCTGGGCAAGATATCAAAATTATGAAATTTGAATCATGCCAAGTCAAATTTTCATTATATCTATTAATAAAAAAAACTTCCATATGTCGCGAACTTTATGTGTGACACTGTATATATATTATATATATATATATATAAATATATATATATATATATATATATATATATATATATATATATATGCTGTATGGAACTTCCGAATGAACCGCTTCTGGAATTGTTCTTCTTTCGACATTTCGGCTCCCACTTTGGAGCCATTCTCAAGACTTCTTGACTTGGTGGCGAGGCCTTAGTCTCCTTAACCCCCAGCACTCATCTTAAAAAGGTGAAGATTGCGGTTTTGTGAAAAGAGAAATGGTATTTATAGCTGTATGAGAATCCGACGTTGTTGAAACTGTCGGACCATATACAGGTTTGGTTTGAAAAGGATTAATCAGTGGGTTTGTTCGAAGGGATAATAATGGTTTCCAGGAATTGGGGAGCCTTTTTGAGTCGTCTCGTTTGTCGAGGCTTTGAGGACGTTTTTAAATTTCTATTTCTTCCAGAGCATTGTTGTGTTCAGGTTCTAATGGCGCTGAAAGCTGACTGGATTCTACTTTACTTTTTGAAATTTTCATTTTGTTAGCTATGGAGTTGGTAGAACTCTCCTGAAATTTCTAGAAACCTTTGTTTCAGTATCGGGTAATTTTATTAAAAGGGCTGAAATAAGAACTTCAATGTAAATTTTTGATTCTCGAAGTTCATCACAACGGCATGCCTGAAATAAAAACCAAACATTCATTTTTCGATAACTACTCAAAAATTTCCAATTCCTTCCCTTCATCAGCGAATACTTTTCCTCAGGTGCATCTTTTGAAAATTGTTAAATTTCTTCAGAAGCTAATGTTTTTGACTGTTTTGGAGCATATTTTTCAGATTTGCGTTTCAAAAATGCAAGTATTCTCACGTATTTTGATATATCAACACAGTTTTCAAAAATTAAGTCACTCCTCAGCATCGATTACTGAGACCATAATGTTGATAATTTCAATATTCTCAACAAATCTTCAAAATGAACTAACAAGGTATTTTCGAAACAAGAATTCACCTTGGCTTTCATTTTCCAGTCCATAAAGTTTTTATAAGCGATTGCATATTTTTCTTTGGATGTGCTTGGCTTGGTAGCAAATTATTGTAAACATCTGTTGCTTTCTGAATAATTTCTGGAGGTGTATTTTCCAACTCTAAACCTTCGTATTCCATTATATTCAATATTTAATAAATCTGAACTGTTTATACTATAACAATCAACATCAAAACTCTTTTCGTTGGGTAAGTTGACAGCAATAATTATGCAGTGCTTCGGTTTTGTTGTAATGAGCTACTTGGATATTGCACGCGAATCGTCGGCGTAGCGTTGTCAATGACGGATATTTCTCACTTCGTGAGAAATCTTTCGTTTTGAACGTATGAAAGCGATGGGAGAAGCAGCACATTGTATAGATCCGAAGAAAAACTACTTTTTCCCGAATCTGCAAATCACCCCTGCACCTCCGTCCAATTTGAACAGACCATAACTTCTGTTCTTTCATTTGCGACCCATCGCTCATATCTCACCGCCGCAGCAGAAGCAGCATCCCATCCCTGCAGCTGTACGTCCGTGATGAATGGCCAGCACACATTGCAGTAGATGGAACGCAATATGTCCGTTGGAGAGAAGCAATAACCATTAGATATCGAGAAAACTGCCCCATTTCGCGTGACACGGCCGGAAATAAAGGAAAATTTATACGGGACGGCGCGTCGGATAAGTAAAACCTATAAAGGCCATAATTTTTCCTATATCGGCTCCCTTCATATTACCTCATCAACTTTTAGGTGCCGTTTTGGCATTAAGAGGTTTGCGGTTGGTGTCGGATGCTGAGAGCACTTTTGGATATGGTGTTAGTTCCGGCGTGAGAGGTGATACTTGTAATGAATTTCAACTACCTCAATTCCTTGTTCATTCGAGATTTCAAGGGGGATGAACTCCCATGAAATTATATCAGTAGCTCAATATTCACCAGCTTTCCGCTGCCTGTATGAATGCTTATATTTCGAATACTACGCTACGGATTTTGATGAGGATTTTAATATATAGAGAGATCCAAGAGAAATGTTCATACAGTGTGGTCGATATGTATGTAATGAATTCATTTTTTAGCGTTTTTATATTTTTTATCAAAAAATCGTGAAACAGGTCAATTTTCATTGTCAGTTCGACAGTATACAGTGTGACCATATTACCTTCTTCTTGCGCACCTCTCAATTATGAGCACTTCCTCAAAAAGTTCAAATTAGTAGGGGAATCGTGTGGCATCTTGTTCGAAAGGGATTTTCATTATCTGTTCAGCAGTACTCAGTTTTTATATTTGGTGCAACCATAACGGAAAAAATGTGTTACAAAAATTTGAAAATATTGACACTGTAATTTGAATATCCGTAGTGAAAACCTAAAACGGGTTGATTACTATTGTCAATTTGACAATTTGAATTTGATATATATATATATATATATATATATATATATATATATATATATATATATATATATATATATATATATATATATATATATATATATATATATATATCAAATTCAAATTCGTCAAATTGACAATAGTAATCAACCCGTTTTAGGTTTTCACTACGGATATTCAAATTACAGTGTCAATATTTTCAAATTTTTGTAACACATTTTTTCCGTTATGGTTGCACCAAATATAAAAACTGAGTACTGCTGAACAGATAATGAAAATCCCTTTCGAACAAGATGCCACACGATTCCCCTACTAATTTGAACTTTTTGAGGAAGTGCTCATAATTGAGAGGTGCGCAAGAAGAAGGTAATATGGTCACACTGTATACTGTCGAACTGACAATGAAAATTGACCTGTTTCACGATTTTTTGATAAAAAATATAAAAACGCTAAAAAATGAATTCATTACATACATATCGACCACACTGTATGAACATTTCTCTTGGATCTCTCTATATATTAAAATCCTCATCAAAATCCGTAGCGTAGTATTCGAAATATAAGCATTCATACAGGCAGCGGAAAGCTGGTGAATATTGAGCTACTGATATAATTTCATGGGAGTTCATCCCCCTTGAAATCTCGAATGAACAAGGAATTGAGGTAGTTGAAATTCATTACAAGTATCACCTCTCACGCCGGAACTAACACCATATCCAAAAGTGCTCTCAGCATCCGACACCAACCGCAAACCTCTTAATGCCAAAACGGCACCTAAAAGTTGATGAGGTAATATGAAGGGAGCCGATATAGGAAAAATTATGGCCTTTATAGGTTTTACTTATCCGACGCGCCGTCCCGTATAAATTTTCCTTTATTTCCGGCCGTGTCACGCGAAATGGGGCAGTTTTCTCGATATCTAATGGTTATTGCTTCTCTCCAACGGACATATTGCGTTCCATCTACTGCAATGTGTGCTGGCCATTCATCACGGACGTACAGCTGCAGGGATGGGATGCTGCTTCTGCTGCGGCGGTGAGATATGAGCGATGGGTCGCAAATGAAAGAACAGAAGTTATGGTCTGTTCAAATTGGACGGAGGTGCAGGGGTGATTTGCAGATTCGGGAAAAAGTAGTTTTTCTTCGGATCTATACAATGTGCTGCTTCTCCCATCGCTTTCATACGTTCAAAACGAAAGATTTCTCACGAAGTGAGAAATATCCGTCATTGACAACGCTACGCCGACGATTCGCGTGCAATATCCAAGTAGCTCATTACAACAAAACCGAAGCACTGCATAATTATTGCTGTCAACTTACCCAACGAAAAGAGTTTTGATGTTGATTGTTATAGTATAAACAGTTCAGATTTATTAAATATTGAATATAATGGAATACGAAGGTTTAGAGTTGGAAAATACACCTCCAGAAATTATTCAGAAAGCAACAGATGTTTACAATAATTTGCTACCAAGCCAAGCACATCCAAAGAAAAATATGCAATCGCTTATAAAAACTTTATGGACTGGAAAATGAAAGCCAAGGTGAATTCTTGTTTCGAAAATACCTTGTTAGTTCATTTTGAAGATTTGTTGAGAATATTGAAATTATCAACATTATGGTCTCAGTAATCGATGCTGAGGAGTGACTTAATTTTTGAAAACTGTGTTGATATATCAAAATACGTGAGAATACTTGCATTTTTGAAACGCAAATCTGAAAAATATGCTCCAAAACAGTCAAAAACATTAGCTTCTGAAGAAATTTAACAATTTTCAAAAGATGCACCTGAGGAAAAGTATTCGCTGATGAAGGGAAGGAATTGGAAATTTTTGAGTAGTTATCGAAAAATGAATGTTTGGTTTTTATTTCAGGCATGCCGTTGTGATGAACTTCGAGAATCAAAAATTTACATTGAAGTTCTTATTTCAGCCCTTTTAATAAAATTACCCGATACTGAAACAAAGGTTTCTAGAAATTTCAGGAGAGTTCTACCAACTCCATAGCTAACAAAATGAAAATTTCAAAAAGTAAAGTAGAATCCAGTCAGCTTTCAGCGCCATTAGAACCTGAACACAACAATGCTCTGGAAGAAATAGAAATTTAAAAACGTCCTCAAAGCCTCGACAAACGAGACGACTCAAAAAGGCTCCCCAATTCCTGGAAACCATTATTATCCCTTCGAACAAACCCACTGATTAATCCTTTTCAAACCAAACCTGTATATGGTCCGACAGTTTCAACAACGTCGGATTCTCATACAGCTATAAATACCATTTCTCTTTTCACAAAACCGCAATCTTCACCTTTTTAAGATGAGTGCTGGGGGTTAAGGAGACTAAGGCCTCGCCACCAAGTCAAGAAGTCTTGAGAATGGCTCCAAAGTGGGAGCCGAAATGTCGAAAGAAGAACAATTCCAGAAGCGGTTCATTCGGAAGTTCCATACAGCATATATATATATATATATATATATATATATATATATATATATATATATATATATATATATATATATATATTTATATATATATATATATATATAATATATATACAGTGTCACACATAAAGTTCGCGACATATGGAAGTTTTTTTTTATTAATAGATATAATGAAAATTTGACTTGGCATGATTCAAATTTCATAATTTTGATATCTTGCCCAGAAAATATACGCATTGGCCTGTTACCAGAAAAAGAAATCAATACACCTCCAGAAATTCGTCTTTGTTGTTGCAAAGTTCATCTAGTTTTTCCATTTCATTGTTAAAGTGATTCGGTTTTTCAATGTATGGACGTTAATATGTCAGTAATTGAAAAAACGTATTTCTCTTTATTCTTATTACACTCGTATTCTTTTTTTAGCAGACTTGTTTCCCATTAGCTGCAGATGAGTTTCAAATATTTTGATGCAGTTTACACCCAACAGTGTGACTCTTGGATATAAACTGTTATATGTAGTTATCGAGCAAATAATAACGCTTCTTGAGTTAATTTCATAAATCTTATATTTTTTATTTTCACCATTAGGTG